>JAEIHY010000570.1:0-13009 GCA_018904565.1 Drosophila tsacasi
TTCACTGCGTTGCAAACTTCTGACTAAAATTATAATACCCTGCAAGGGTATAAAAACATGCCTAATTGGGTTTGAAAGGGTCGTTACTACGATGGGTTTTTACCAACTATGATAGTAAAGAAATTGTTTCGCGTTGACTTACAGTTGTTGTACGTCGACCTGGTACAACAATCCGATAGGTTTACTATTCTTTTTAAGAATAACCTTACCTTGTTTACTTTATATATTTTTTCATTATCACAATTTCCTCCCATTCGTGGGCCTTACGCCACCCTTTTTAAAATCTTTCTTTCTTTTGCTTAGAACAAGTCAATCAATTGTCATGATATCGATAAATACAGCTCATGTATAATGTTACCTTTTGTCTTGCTAGATAAAAACCATAAATCCAAACATACTCGTATGCACTTGCATCGGCTCATCGAAGATAAGTAATTTCTTAGTGCTATTATTTTGACCGCTCCTGTGGAATATACATGCTTGGAGCGACTCAGGCGAGGCGGCAGGTATACTATAGGTTTACTTATAGATCAGATTGTGACTAACTACCTGAAAGCGATGAAAGCGTCGCCCATCTCGCCGCCGATAATGTGGACACCGCCCTCGGGAATCGAGAGGCCCGTGAAGAAGTTTCGAATGTCGCGCGCATTTGCCGTCCACGGCAAATTTTGTAACCGAATAATCACACTCATCTTGATCAATCAATTGATTTGATTTGAAATTTATTTCTTTCTTTGTACACACAGACAGATATTTTGCTGTCTGGCTACCCGCGATCCTCCCGCTTCCACTGCAGATCCGATTCTTTAGCTGAACATTAGATGACCATCGTTCTGGATTCTGATAGGGATGTTTGTCCACTGCTTGGTTTCAATCTGTAAAGACAAACAAAACACGGTCTTAAATCTGTAAGTAACTTGTATTAGGCAGTAGGGTAGCATAGCATCAAAGAACAGGCCGCGTTTCTACCATAGCGATAATTATGTTATAGTTTTGTTGAGGGTATAATTACTGTATTTTATATTTGAATCGCAAAATCAATGACTTTTCGCTTAAGTCTTTTTCAGATTCAGAAGCATGGATCTTAACCAAGGTATCTACTGAGAGCCAACGCATATTCAATAAGCTTATCTTGAATTTGCATATTTAGTTATGAGCATATTAATTCTGTACTTTCGATGTAAACTATTTTTTAGTGACAACTTCCTTGCGGGCAAAGCTTTGCTCTGCTCCTGATGTTTATCTCGGGTTGATCGCTCCACTGCACACACATTAGAGACTCCACGGGAGAAAAGTAGTTTCTCTTGGCAATCTCTGGGCCTCAGCCGGCTTTGGCCAAGACAAGCGCCTGATATGAGTATTGCGTAAGCCGACCAGTTTCCCACAGGTCCCACAGCAGAGCAAGGCTGCCAGCTCTCAAAAAACATAAAAATAAAGGTCTGAATGTCCTTCGCTTGACCGTCGCTTACTCTGACGACCTTCAAATGGTGCAAGTCCTGCCCAAGGTTGGACGTCAAGGTTGGATCGACATGTATTTAACGCTACCTAAGGTGTGGGTAGCCAACAGCACACCCTGGGTATGGGAGAGCCTCGTGAGCCACATGATCCACGATCATTAGACCGCTTCAATTTCCTCATTAGACGCACTCAATTAGCTGCCGTTGAGACGACTTTGTTTCCACTGGAGGATGATGCGGGATTGCGGGCCGGAGGATCGCTAACTGCTTTCCAAAAACAGAAGTGCCTGGCCGGCTGGGGGTTGGAGAAAACCCGTTGATCGTTTTGGACGTAATGGGAAAGCGATTATGCAGCTTTAATTCAATCGTCGATGCTAGTTTTGTATTTTAAGTCATTGCGATTGGTCTGCCACTGTCGGCATGTTAGTGTTTTGGTGTCAAAGACATCACAGATCCAGCAGGAGCCGGGGAGCTAAGTTGAGCTACAGGAAACTCAATCCCAAACTCCTTCCGCCTGGCTATATAAAAAGCATTGTTGGCATCTCCGCTTTGGCAGTAAGAAAATCGAATTGACCGCGTTACCGTCTCTTCGCCGTCGTCGGTCGATCCTCATCATCCTCAGCAATTATCGCAATCATTACGCTATCATCGACTTGTCATCGTAAAACGATCGGATAAATTGAATTGATTGATCGCATGTAATCGGGTTCAAGAAATGAGAAAATCCACGACAGTGAGTGATCGCGAAATATGCCTGGAATAACTCTCGAAAGTGTGCTTTGTGATTGATATAGATCATAAAGATCTAAGCTCTAGAGACGCTTGATGTTCAATCTTTCTTTTCTTATCGGATCAGTACTTCGTCTAAGAAATTTCCAGATATTAGTATCTTTAGAAATTCATTTAAAATTGGTGTTCCGCCTCTCACCCTTATTACAGTTTAGGAAATAGCCTAGCAACTTACTGTTTCGTTATTTACTGAGTTTTCACTTTACTCTGTCTTATTCGCTACGATCATTAGATACTTCCCGTACTGATATCCAGCTCAAGTAAATGTTCCTCAAATTCAATATTAAGAACTTTGCTTTTAGAACATAATATAAGTTAAACATATAATGGCACATAAAAAGACCTAATCACTCTAGAGCCTTACCAACTTCAAGAGCGATGCGATTAAGGCAGTATAGGCTAATTACGAGTGCCCTTTTTGTGTCTTGGCATAAGAGACACATGTCCCTTATTGGTAACCTTTTAGTCATAAAATTTAGATACATTTTTAAAGGATTATAGAAAAAAAGAGAGATAAGAGTAGAATCAAATTATTTCAAACTAATTCTTTCGTAAAAGAATACTAATAACTTAAGTAGGGATCTGTAGGAATCACTCCCGGGCCTTACTAACCCAGAAACAGATTTCAAAGAAACTTACAGAGAAACAGAACGAAAAGAATATAAATGTTAAACTGAAATGTTAATGTCTTGCAGCTTTCCCGCTTTCAGAGAATGGCCGCCTTGGGCCTGCTGTTGCTAGTGGGCGTCCACGGGTCGACGATAATCAGCATCAAGTACCCGGAGAAGCCCACCGAGGTAGTCGTGGAACCGCAGCCGGCCAAGAGAGACCTAAGCCTGAGTTATGCGGCCACAAACATTGACTCCAAGGAAGGAACTCGCGTCAAGACCATCACGGTGATCAAAAGCGTGGGTGGGAGCATATCTGCTCCGGAAGAAGCCGCGGCGGCTGCTGCGTTTGGGGCTCCTACTGGTCAAAAGCAGCAGCCGAAGCTGAACATTAATCCGTCGCTGCACAAGAACCCGGAGTGGGCGAATGCCTTCCGCGATAACTTTGACTCCTATGGAGCACTGCCAGATGTCCCGGACATAGATGACCTGTTCGAGTTCGTGAATCGCAAGCAGCCCGCGGAGGAGAAAAAGCAGGAGGCGGCTCCCAGCCCAGCGGAGAAGGTGTCGAAGAAGGTAGTCAAGCCGCCGGAGGCGGAGGAGACAACTACAAAAAAGGCAGTCACCGTTGAGCAGAGAGAGGGAGAGGACAAAGACAAGGGTAGTGCTACCAGCACTGGAAACATTGATAGCGACGAGGCGGTGGTGGAGAAGATCAAGGGCGATGCCGAGCTGCTGCCGCACATCAAGGAGGCCAATATTCTACGCCTCCAGGCGGCTCAGGCTCGCTCGGGGCTGCGCACTAAGGAATCCCTGATCAGCGTCAACTACTCAACGCCCATGCACCAAGTGACCCAGTACTTTGACAACTACGTCCAGGCGGTGCCCAATGGCTATGACTACTCCAAGCCGTGCGGAGCGCCGCCGGGCAACAGTATTCAGGTGACCACGCCCTCGGGTCGCACCTACGACATTCCGCAGAGCAATAGCAGTGGCACTGGAGGCGGCAATCATCCGTACCTGGCTCCGTCGCTTACGAAAAAGACGCAGATTCCACCGATTACGGTTCAGCCTCCAGTCCAGCAGCAGCCGCCTCCCAACTACTCCTCTGTGAATTCAATAGTGCCACCCATAGTGCAGCAGCAGCCGCAGCAGGGCTTTGCTCCAAATGCGCCTCCGCCACAGCCCCAAGTAGTGCCAGCACAGAATGCTGGTGTTCTCCCGCCTGTTGGCTCGGGCGGAATCTCTACTAGCCAGCGTCCTTATGTGGCGCCTAGGCTGCGCAACAATGGCCTGGGCATCAGCCGGGCTCCCGGGAGCAGCAGCACCCCGGGACCGATTCTCGGCGCTGCACAGGGCGGAGGAGGAATTGGAGGCACTCCACCCAGTTTCCGCACCAGCATCTTTGGCGGCGGTCCCAATCGCCCCAACACGTTGCGGTCGCGTGGCCTAAAGTATTGAGCTCTAAAAACTAGACGCCGCCCGGGGTGGTCGAAATAGTAGCTGTTAAGGTTAATATTGTAATTAAAATTGTAAATCAAAAGCAGACCTTCTTTGGCGTGTCAATTCCTGATTAGCACATATAGTAATATAATAATTAAATGATAAATATAAATATTAAATTGGTTTTTTGAGTATGTTCTATTTCATTTATTACTGGGTTTAGTGTTAATATGATATACATATCATAATAAATGAAGCTTAAAAAGAACATATCTGATGTTAGTATTTTTTCCGCGATCATCATAATTCAAAAGCTAAAGTAAACATCTTTTAATTTATCACAATTGTTTAAATTTTTGTAAACGCACTTATTTTCATTTTAAGAACTTTTTGTATCTTATCTTATTACATTTTGTACTTCAGAAATTGGTAATTATTTGCCGGATGTAACGATCGTTCAGAGACAACCGATATTATTTTGACCGTGGCTGTACATGTAACCGAGACCCCTGAATAACGTTACAAGTCTTAACTCCCTATATTCGAGATATAACAAAACAAAAACAAGGCGCTGATAGCTGATAGCTGCTAAACTGTACTAAATAACCTCTCATCGAGGTGACCACGGAAACACCGAATTTAACGAAGCGGAAACAAAGCGGGACACGAAATCGCTTGGCACAAATCAATACACACTTTTATCCACCGATTTTAACTAAATTTCACTATTTTGGGTTCTCGTTTCTTTGTTTGGTTTTTTGCGCCCCACTCCTCCCATTCGGTGTGTGTGTGATTTCTCTTGCGTGATTGTTGTTGTAGTTGGCATCTCCGCCGAAGAAGCGATACGAAGCACAGAGGGGTGAGAGGGGGACGTCGCTGCTCGAGGTACGAATACTGATTTTTATTCAATGAACTTTTACTCACCACGAAAACCATATAAAATGCAACTTATTCTGGACAACCAATGCACAAAGACAGGAATATTCGTTTTGGTACAAACGCTGTATATTTATTTCGACAATTTCTGCAGTTGAACGGCTGAAAATTGTAAATTTCCTAGCAGCAAATACAATCGACGTGCTGTGTTGTAATTATTATTTTTTTTTTTTGACAGACTGAAAACAAAATGGCTGAACGTACTTGGGATGTCGAAAATATCGAAATATCGATATATCGTTCGATGATAAGAGTTTGGTAACGTCAAACATCTGGCATCCTTAGACCTTAATTCAAATGTGGCGGTCACACTGGAGAAAAAACCGACTTTTTGAAAATAACACTTCGATAACTACAAACTTAATCGTAACAAATTTCTTTTATTTGAATATCAATCAAAGAATTCTCTGTAGAGAGAGCTATTTACAGCATAAAATTGCTTTAAAGTTACAGAAGTTAGAGAACTTTAAAGCAATTTTATACTGTAAATAGGTAATACATGAAAATACATTGTCTTAAATGAATTTAATAATAAATGTCAAAGACTAATATCACAAATGTTGGCGAAAAATAATTTGATAGCGAAAATCAGATTAGAACTCAGGTTCCCTTGGCTTCTCAGTATCTTCGGTTTGCTCGGGATCCTGCTTTCTCTTCTTTTTTTCCGTACCACGAACTGGAGAAGACCGGAGCTTGATGAATCGCGGTTTCTGAGGTAAAACACGAGAGGCGTCTCCAGAATCTGTATTTGAAGGTGTTTCCTTAGCGGCTGGCGCTGGTTTTTCACTGGGGAAAACGGGAAATCCCTCTTTACCAGAACGCTCAGGCTTCAAGTGCTTCCTGGCTGGTAATCTATCCATGGCAGGTGGCGTTCCACCGCCCGCGGGACTCTTGGCATCTGGTGCAGGGGCCCCAGGCACAGCATTGGGAATTGTTCTATTACCAGCAGGCACCGGCTTCAATTGCTTTTTACCGGGCGATTTATCCTTGGCAGTTGGCGTGGCACCGCCCGTGGGATTCTTGGCACCTGGTGCAGGGGCCCCAGGCACAGCATTGGGAATTGCTCCATCACCAGCAGGCACCGGCTTTAATTGCTTCTTATCTGGTGGTTTATCCTTGCCAGGTGGCGTGGCACCGCCCTTGGGCTTTACGGGCTTTGGTGGATTTTTTTTCATCGAGTTCTGGGAGTCGGCCTTGGCCTTGGCCTGCAGCTCCTTAAAGATGCACTCGAGACGCGCCTTGTTCTCCTGAGTCAGTTCGCCAAAGATGCTTTCTATAAAGGCCTTGTACTCCTTGAAGTGCTGCACCTTGTTGCCAGTCGCCGGTGATGAGCTGGGCGCCCGTCCATGGTACGCCACGCAGCGTCTGTCGAGAATAAGGTCAGAGATTAGCACATTCTGTGGTATACACCCACACTAGGGACTTACGTTTCCTTCTCGTTATTCAGCAAGGCGGTGTCGAACCGCGGCTGCACGTAAAACCAAGCTCCGCTGTTTTTGTGCTCCTCCTGCGCCCACAGTAACTCCGCGTTGGGGTAGAGCTCCAGCTGCTCAGTGATCAGGTCGTATGGGAAGGGACAGATCTAAGGCAGGAATTAGATACCGAGTAAATAAAGAAAGTTAGCACCTACCTGCTCCAACCGCACAATGGCAACTGTGTCCACCTGCTCGTGGTCATCGCGCTCCTTGAAAAGATCATAATAGACTTTGCCCGAGCAGAATACAAGCTTGGTAACGGAATCGGGGTTTTCGGAGGCGGGACCGTTTTCGGGGATTAGGCGAAGAAAGCTGCTGGCCTCGTTGAAGTCCTTGAAAGGGCTGCGAGCCAGCGGGTGACGGAGCACGGACTTGGGCGAGAAGTTGATAAGCGGCTTGCGGAAACCCAATTTTACTTGACGCCGCAAACAGTGGAAAAAGTTCGCGGGCGTCGAAAGATTTGTGATGATCCAATTAACATCCATCAGCTGGCGCGCTACAAAGTCACAGTCGCAGGTGTCCGGATAGATGTCCGGATCATCATCGCTCATCTGCAAAAAACGCTCCATGCGTCCGGAGGAGTGCTCCGGGCCCATGCCTTCCATGCTGTGAGGCAGCAGCAGCACCACGCCGGATTGCCGCACCCACTTAGACTCGCCGCTGGCGATGAACTGGTCGATTATGCACTGAGCCGTATTGCAGAAGTCTCCGAACTGGCCCTCCCACATTACCAGTGTATTCGGGCTGGCCATCGAGTAGCCGTGCTCAAAGCCCAGCACTGCGCACTCCGACAGCGAGCTGTTGGAGACGGAGTACTGTGCTTGGTCAGGGTAAAGATGGTTCAGTGCTGTATACACCACCTTGTCGGCGGTTTGGTGATGCAAAACGTGGTGCCTATGCGAGAACGTGCCACGCTCCACATCCTGGCCGCTTAAGCGCACATGGATACCCTCCTTTAGAAGCGATCCAAAGGCGAAGGCCTCGCCTAACGACCAGTCCGCCACCTTGTCGTCCACCATCTGCTTTCGCAGCGAGAGGATGCGCTGGATGCCCCTGGAAAGAGAACTGTAATCAACTATCTGCTGTCAAACTCATCCTTTACTCTACTTACTTGTGCGCCTCGAACTTGTGCTCCGGCGGCGGTAAACTGGAGAATATTGTTCCAATATTCTTGAGGGTTTCTTCGTTGATGCCTGTGGGACACATCCGGAGGCGGTCGCGGCCCTCGAAGAAGGCCGGCCAGGGCGAGTCGATCCAAGTGGAGTGCTGCGGCAGAACGATAGATTTAGGCCAGCTAGGACACCAGTAGGACTCACCTTTATCGTTTTAATGTTCTTCGACTCGGCCCAAGCGTCCTCGCAGATCTTATCGTACTTGGCGACCATATCCTTGTACTCGCTGTCCGTGATCACGCCCTCCTTGATAAGCTTCTCCGCGTAGAGCGTCAGACAGGGCTTCAGCTTCCGGATGCGCTGATACATTAATGGCTGAGTAAACATCGGCTCGTCGGCCTCGTTGTGACCGTTCCGCCGGTATCCGACTATATCAATGACCACGTCCTTTTTGAACTTGGACCGGTAGTCAGCGGCAATACGGGCGCACTGGATGCACGCCTCCGGATCGTCGGCGTTAACATGCAGGATCGGGGCACCCACCACCTTGGCCACGTCCGTGCAGTATCGCGAGGAGCGGGAGAAGCGCGGGTCCGTGGTGAAGCCCACCTGGTTGTTTGACACGATGTGGATGGTGCCGTATGTGGTGTAGTTGGGCAGATCAGACAAGTGCATTGACTCATAGACCACTCCTTGCCCAGAGAAGGAGGCATCACCGTGAACTATGATGGGGAGCACCTTTTGGCCTTCGGTGTCGCCGCGTTGCATCATCTCTGCCCGCGCCTTGCCCAGCAGGATGGGGTTCACGTGCTCCAGATGCGAGGGATTCGCCACCACTGTGATGCGCACCATTCTGTTGGTCTGTCGGTTGAGCCGCTCCTGAAATACTCCCAGATGATACTTCACGTCGCCGGATCCAGAGTCGCTCGCCTGCAAGCCGTGGAATTGCACCAATATATCGGCCATCGGCTTCCGGCAGATGTTGGCCAGGACATTCAGGCGACCTCGATGGGCCATTCCTGCGTAGTGAAAAGACATCAGAAATGTGATCAGCGTCATGGAGAGCCTTACTTACCTAAAAATATGGACTCCACGCCTTTATTCGTGGCTCTATCCACCACCTCCTTAATGACCGGTATCATAATGTCGCATCCCTCCAGGCCGAAGCGCTTCTCCGAGGTAAACTTCTTGGCTAGGAAGTTCTCGAATCCCGTCGCTCGGGTCAGCCGCTCCAGGATGAGCTTCTTTTCTTCCTTGTTGCACTCCAGGGCTTTAGGCTTCTCGAATCGCTCGCGGATCCATGTGGTCTTGGTCAGCGATGTTATTTGCATATACTCGACACCGATGTGTCCGCAGTAGATACGCTCCAAGCGGTCCAGAATCTCCCTACAGACGATAAGTCACGTAACACTTCACGGCCAGGAGACTTCCTTTAAAACTCACCGGAGGGGTAGGAACTCCTCGTCCCCGCCAATCATTGTGGAGGAGGGCAGCTTGAACATCGTATTGAGATCGCCTGTAAGAGTAGGTATGCATTGGCAATCCGATCAAACTTAACTCCTTACCGAAGATGTAGGAATAGTGCTGTCTGAGCACCTCCTTTGCGGCTTGCCGCTGGGCGCCGTCTACCGAGGAGGTCTTCCCGGGTCCCACGATTCCCAAGGGGTCCAGATCGGCTGCCAGATGACCCCGTGCCTGATAGGCCCGGATGATTGCCTGCACTGCGTGATGGTCATCGATGTTCTTCCAGTCGCCGGGAGGAGCCGCTGGAGGTGCCGCTGAAGATGCGGCGGGAGGAGCCGCTGGAGCAGGCGCACTGCCGTCGGATGCTGTTCTTTCGCCCGATCGAGCCTTAACCGTTGTCCTAAGATTCTTTGGAAGCAGCCTGTACTTTCTGGTGGGCAATGTCTGCACCGAATTCTTCTTGAAGAGTGTTCGCTCCTTGCCACTGAAAAATGCATCCCAGGACTAAGAAGAATTTTATAAAGAATTTCCATACTTAGGAGAATTTATTACATCTCACCTCATCTACAGACTTGGGGTTCCGCTGCCACTTGCAATACAGGTTCTCGATGTAGGCGGCACTACTTCCGCTGGCGAAGGAGTCGCGGTCGAGGGCTCTGCCAAGTGCACAACTCGACTGGAGAAAGCGGTGGCCCCACGCGAGTGACCTCCTGACTAACACGAGGCCCCTCAAATGGCCTAGATTCATGATCGGCAATTTAAGGAATGGTAAACGCGAAGAATTTTGAATTTTAGTAACTAAATGCAAAACAGAGAAACGTGCCTAGGGACACATTCCGACTAAAAAAAAGGGCATGCATGAATTGACGGATCGTTTTCAGTTCAAGGGTTACTGGGAGATTGCCAGTCCGCCTGATATGATACCAACTCGATTGTAACTTTTGGCACATCGTTTTACTAATAGCAGAATATGGTTGGATCGCCCGTACAGGAACCAGTTAAGGAATCGCTTGCGGTTCTGCCAATATAGGCCATAGCATAAAACATTGTTCAACACAATGTAGAAGATCTTACATAGCCACTTCCTTAGTAGGCGCCATATTTCAAATACTTTCCGAAGACATGACCATGACCATTTTTTTTTTCACGGCGACTGGTCACACCTAAGTAAGTGATATTCGCGTTGCCAGATTGGGCGAGCATTTACTTCATTTAACCCGATCCACGTTCAATGTCAATGTTGAAAGACATTGTGATTTTCCGCGGAAACCCCCAAGGCCCTGAAATTCAAATTTCACAGACCTTATGAACAGAGCGGAAATGGAATGGAGTTTTGGTATAAAAGTGGTATTTAAAAAAAAAAAATTGTTTACATATTTCAGCGTTTATCTGTGTGTCGCCTACGGTCCCACTGCAACGAAAACAACAACTCTAGGAGTCGTAATTTCCATTTATTTTGCTTTCCTTCGCGTTTTTCAGAGCCACAATCTGGGAAAATAAATCCAGGAATCGTGGCACGCATATTGTGCGTTTTACAAGTGTGTTCGCGCGGCAAAACAGATCCCATTATCTACGCATTTTCGGCCACGAGCAGAGACGACGTCAGTGGGCGACGCGACTGGCGTCAGGTGAAAAACGAAAAGAAAGAAAACTGATAGTTGCGATTGAAAATTGAACAAGCGTAGTGAAACTAAACGGAATCGACAACTGTGAAAACGCAGCGCCAGGCGTGTAGGTTTTCATTTAAAAAAGGTAATTAGCGTAACAATTAAACAGGAATTATTTGGTTGTGCGAGGGTGCTGCAATGGTATGTGTGTGCAAAAGTTGTTTTCCCTGAAACAGCAAGTTGTAGTGAATTACCCGAATCGATGACGAAATTGCTACGTTGAGCTGAGCGTGTTTCGCGCAGTGTACTAGTGTGTGTGTTTATTATCTACTTGAGGCTGCATCCAATTTTTTTTTGCTTTGATAAGCGAGGGGCCTAAGGATGTAGTATAAGCGCTGAACTGCGCCCTGTCTTCTTCGCTCTATAAAAGGTCGTTGCATATGTGTGTTATTTACAATCCATATTTTTACGGCCCGAACACCAATTCACCCACTGAAGCCCCGCAAGGTGGCCATCAAACACCCACCCACCCACTCCACATAATTAGCAACTTCTCTCTCTGTTTCCTCTTTCAATATGGCTTTTTCCCAGTCTTTCGCCACTTTTGGAGACTTGCTGCCCAGTGTAGACTTCTGTTGGCGAATTTCTGTGTATCTCCGCCAGCAGCAACTTGTTGTTGCTTCCTCTTTGTGCAGCTGATTGTGTTTCTCTGTGTTATTTCTTTTTCTTTTCTTCGCCATTTACTTCTGGGTTTCAGTGTCGGAGACTCGAACGCAAATTCGGCTTAGCGTTTAACATTTAACGCGTTTTATCAACAACGAGTATTATTAACTTTTGCACGGGTTCGTGACTCATGCCCGTGACTTGTTCGTTATCTTCCGTTATTTTCATGTCACTAGTGGGAATGCCCTTGCCACGGCAGCTGTGAAATATTTCACAGACATATTTTGGAAATATTTCTAAACAAATTCTCCGATTTATCAAGGAATTTTCTGCTTTTGGAACCATATTATGATTCATTAAAGAAATTGTTTATATTTTAAATATATTTAAACCTATTTCGCTGTTTATAATCACATAAATTGAAGTTTGCATTTGACTCAGTTTTCACACCTAATTTTGTTATCTTAGACTGGTAAATTTACTAATGAGGAGTGGTGAGTAAATACACTAAAAGAAAAAAAAAACCTTTTATTTTGTCTTGCTCGAGTTTCCGTAGAAGGGAGAGAAGGTAGAACTATACGATTATTCCACCAGTGTCTTGAAATCATCTGAATATGCTGTCCCCTATTTTCCATTTCCACTTTTAGTGAACTCGATTGAAATAGTATAAATTTTAAAGAGTTGTTTATACCCTTGCAGGGTATTTTAATTTTAGTTAAAAGTTAGAAAAGCAGTGCAAATATTTTTGTATTATCTTGGTTGTTAAAATTTACAAATTGTACTTTCCATGAAATAATGAAAATTATTTAAATAACGAGAGAGACATATCATTACTTTTAGAAAATATTTCAATAATTTTTCGACATAAATTTGTATTTTATCCTCTAGTTGACTTGAAGTGTTATTGGTTTCCTCCAAGTCTGTCCACTTGAATAGCCACCATATGTTTCCATTGCCCTGAAGGCTTTTCGGCTCTATTTTGATGTACTTTTTATTATATCCGCGGGCATCGTAAGCATCGTTGGATATGTATGTACATATGTACTAATTCGGTTGCAGCGTTTATCACTAATGAATTTGCATGGAATATATCGCATATGTACTCATAGTGCTTGCTTAACACTTGTTTATTGATTGCTTGTGGCATTCCCAGCGGGTGAAATCGATATGAAGCAGTTAGGAGAGTGACCCTGAGTCAAGGTTGGGAAGGAGGTGGCCAGAGCGAACTCTCCTTGGCTACGACTACGGCAGAGTCCATTATTAATATTGGATTGCGTGATGATCTAATGCGCACATGCTCCTCCCTCTCCCCCACACATGCTTCTTTCATACTTTCCACACTTTGTTCCATTTGTTTTGTTGGTGTGCCTGCCGTTGCTCCACATTCTCCTCCTTTGTTTCTTTGCTGTTGACCCAATTCGTCCATAACATTGCTGCAGTGTTGTCAGAAATGTC
>JAEIHY010000576.1:0-13516 GCA_018904565.1 Drosophila tsacasi
TGTACTTTGGCGAATATATTTAGCCACATTTATGGATTTTACATTCCCCAAAATTCTATGAAATTCTAGAAGTTCATTTTGGTGCCGGGCCCAACAAAACCTTGGTTTACGGGTTTTCACAATTCCACTCATGTTACAAATTTTACAACAATTTCTTTGCACAATTTAAAACTCTTCCTGTCAAAAACATGAAAGATTTTCAGCAGTAAGCTTTTAAATTTCGTTAAAAATCCTAAATTTTTAGTATTTTTGACAAAAATACCGAAAATGTATGGGTCATTTTTTTGTATGAAAAATTACGGAACATTTTCGAAAAATGTAGCAGTGGAATAGGGCTATAAGTCTATGTTCATAGTAAAAGATTCATCTTGTAAAATAATTTTCTTCTGAAAGTCTGACGAGCAAATTGAATTTTATTCTTTGAAAAAATAACGACATAACATAAGACTCGTTCATCGAATGGTACATTTGTCATTTTCAGGATATAACATGAAAAGGGTAAATATCTCATGTTCAGAATGCAACGTTCCCAATCGCCCCTAAATTTTATTGAACTCTTTAAAAGTAGTTCTGCGAGTAGTAGCCGAGGTTCGCTTTGAAGTTCGAAAAGTTGTTTTCCCAATGAAGTCTCCACTGAGTTTATCACGATTTCAGCTAATGGAACATGAATGCTTTAAAAATACCAGCCTTACCTATTTACTTCACATTCCAATGATAATTTGTGCAAGATTAATTGCGCGAGAGTTCGGATTTCATAAGAGGGTACGGTGCTCAATCGGCAGCTCCTCGTTAATTCTTAGAAGTTCCTTAATATTTTTGTTTTCATCATTATCAGTTCCATAGGAATTTAAATTATGTATTGCCAGATCTCGAATTATTTTATTTGGTTCGTCGACCTCCCAGATTTTGTATGCATAAAAAGCCTCAATGCTAGGAGAAGGTATACAATCGTCAAGTTGTTTTATAAAATTTATGTAAGAATGCAGACTCACCGTGCCAGACCTCTTGTGGGTTCTCCATGAAGCAGCAGTTTTAAATACATGGATATACTTAGTTCTCAGTGTGGTAAAAACAATAGTTTCTTTTGAAGCAATAGATTATTTAAAATGTTTTCAAATTCTTCTTCTTTTAAATTCATTAATGCGTAAGTTAGAAGTTGTCCAGGAATATATTTTAATGGTGTAGGTGAACCGTGTATGGTAATAGAACGGGCAATCAGTGCGGACAGTACCTTCTCGTCTTTTATGCATTCCTTATGATTTAGCAAAAAGGATTCTAGAATAGAAATGACCTCATCGGTTCCATGTTCCATCAGTTCCAAGGGGTCCAAGTTAAGTTCCTCCAACTGGCGCCATGACTTTAGGTTCCAAGTGAATAGGTCCACGCATCGTGTCTTTAGAAAGGACGTCTCTTCGGCAGTCCGACATTCCAGTTTTTCTAGCAAGTGCTCTTGCATCTTCTCGAGACTTGCTCCCTCCTGAAGCAACGATGTGTCCACGTTGTATATCTTGCCGTAAAAGTCCATAAATACTTCCGAATCAATTTTTGTATTAAAAAGAACAAGGCGCCAAAAACTATGCTTAGTTTTGGGAAGAGTATTCATCGTCAATATAACAATTTTAAGAAGGTTTGCTGATTCGTCATCAAACCACAGAGGATTATTTAAACATATTTCCCAGGATCTAAGATTAAAGCAGTCCATATGCTCCTCAAAATCTGTGCATTCAGAGATTTTTAATTGTATTCGGTCATAATCATTTAATATATCCCCTTTATTATACATCGAATACGTCCACATCATAAGATCCCTCAAAGAAAAACCGTCTAGTGTGGTCTGCAAATTAAGAACTTAGATCACTGTCTTTAACCCAATCTAATTATAATCTGGTTACCTTGAATAAAAATTTGACGTCTGCCTGGACTTCCTGTCGATAATGATAGTTGTCGATGCCGCGAACAACAAGACACAACTTAATAAACAGCTCTTTGGGAACACTCTTCACTTGTTCAGCCTTAAAACTGCGTATCCAGAGCAGCAGAGGAACATTTTCCCAAGAAACTGCAACCAGTGCCTCCAGGAGGAGTTCCACACTGTCATTCGCTATAAACTTCTGCAGTTGCTCCTCCTTAAGGCAGTTTTCATCTTCGGGATCAAACAACTGGCTCCTGTTGGTGGCCATAAGGAACTCTGGCAGTAGGTTTAAGCGGCATTGCTGCTCCACACTCAGGTGGTTCAGAAAGTAATCCAGGGCCTTGCGCCGCACCTGGAGTCTGTCCTCCGTCAGGAGTCTGAGACACAGGATTCACAACCAATAGAGCCAACGCTCGCTGAGATGGCTGGACGTCAGTTGTAGCTGGGGTAGTTGCTTCTCGAGGGTGTTTACAACTAGGTGTGAGTCCTGCTCCTCCAAGTCTGCTATGATGACCGCTAAAGCGGTCCACTGCTCGGCACTGCACTGCAAGGAGGCAGTGGCGAAGTTACACTGGATTTCGCGTACGAGAACGCAGAGAAATCTGTGATCCTGGAACTTCTCTTGGAGGCGCAGGACACAATCGGTTCCCAGAAAGCGCATAAAGTCGTCGAATGAGTATTTCAGCGTCTGTTTAACGAAATTAGCATGAGTCGTGTCCAAGAGGTCCAGCAGCTCGATTTTCCCATCATCAACCGCTTTTTCTCGTTCGCGGAGGTGCTTGAAGAAACTGTCCGCCAGTTTTTTATCCCACTCGGGAACTTTTCGCTGATTACTTTGATCACCCGCGTTGGAATCCATTGTAGATGGTGGGTGGTTCCCTCTGCCAGTGTTCTTTTCGCAATGTAAGAGAAATAAATCGCCTCCACCAAGATAAGATAAGATTTAAAGCCAACGAACTGAGCTAGAAAAAAGGTATTGAAAACTAACAAAAATGATTCACAACATTCTTACCAGCTGTTATCAGGTGGCTATTGCTTATACCAATTTATTTGAATTAGCTTCTAAGGTGACTTTCCGTTCATATTGCACTAATATTTTAAATACAAAATAGTATTAAACTGGTGGCCAGATCTCGAAAATGTTTAGATTTCTCCCGTATAGGGACGATTTTGTTATATTAGGAATCAATTAGCAGCACCTTTCGTAATCACTCAACAAGGGGTTTTACCAAATCGACAAAGAAGGAGGAACTTGTACTGTCGTAGTCAAACTAACTGCAACCTGACTGCACTTTTCTTACCACAATACAATAAACCGATAAAACTAGGCCATATATTTCAGACTCATGGATTTTCGTTTCCTGAACGCCCTCAAGATAATCGAGAGTGCTTGAAGAGATACCCAGCAAACAAGTAATCAAGCAACGAATAAAACAGCAAAAATAATAATAGTAGTTGAAAATATAAAAATATATTAAAAATGAATATGACAAACGAAAAACAAAATAAATCCATTTAAAATAAGAACTTTTTGTGCGACAGGGATTCCTTAAACGATGTCCGCAGAGATGTCTGTCAATTAAAATATCTCACACTATTTAAGATCGGCTAGTTATTAGTACCTAATCAAAAAAGGAAAAGCCTCTTATATCTAATATTGCTTCTGGAGAAGAAATTCAAAAATTCGCAACATTTTTCTGATTTTCCTTAAATTTGCTTAATTGATTTAAAGAAAGTGAAGTTAACTAATACCTGTTCTAGTGCTTATGCTTATACACACTTCTTAAATTCCTGAAATAGCTATAGTAAATTTCAGAAGAAATCTCCAAATCTATTTAATGGAATTGAAAATAAATGGAATATTCAAATATTTTAGGAGATTGTGAGCTGAATAATTCAGAATCAAATTCATCATTACATCCCATGGATGTCCTATAAAATATCCCTTCTAATTTACCCTTCGCCCGTGTGGTTTTGATCCAGTTTTACGCATGAGTGTTTTTTCCGGCAATTAGCAGCTTCCGCGCTGACCAACAGTAGGCCCGCGAATGTGGCTTTAAAATTGGATTTTCCCCATTTCCTCTTGTTTTAATTTCCACTTAGGCTGCCACATTTTTCCAATTACCCTTCGCTCTTCCAAAAACTAAAAAAAACCACACACGAGGCCACAAGTCGGCGGTGGAAGGCTAAGCGAAATACGTAAAATTCGCGCAATGTTTTGTTTTGCATACTTTTCAGGCGAAAGTTTCATCCAAGGTCGGCCCATAAAATTTCATTGGGCTCAGGTGTCACCTGGCCGGATCTGAGGTGTGGGCGTGAAATTTATGAGCAACAAAATGCAAACATAAGTTTCATAAAGCCAAAAACTTTATTAAAATATGCGACTGCGCTGAATTCTCCAGTAGACTGTGCTTCATTAGCGCAAGTTAAATCTCCATAAAGCACAGGTAGGCGGCAGGCGACTTCTTTTCCTTTTTCTTTTTTTGGACAGCTGCGCTCGTAAGTGAAAATAAAACCTGAGGATCCGACAACCTGGAAAAAAGAGAAAGGAAAGCGGCAGCAAATCAACAACCAAACGGGGGAAAATCCTGAGCAGATTGGTGGCAAACTTTTCCGTTCGCATGTGTGCGCGGGATCCGATGAAATATGAAGGTATCGTCGCCATTTTCGTCGTAGGTAGTCAATTTTTCAGATTCTGCGCCCCGGTTCCAGCAAATCGAGAGTCAGTGGCTGGATTACAAGTGCACGGTCAGAAATGGATGTTTAGGATATAAACTATTGAAATAATAGGAAAAATATATACTTTTTGGAAAAAACAAAAATTAAACAAACAACAATTACTGGAATCATTTCAAAGTTTAGAGGATAACAATTAAATATTATCTACCTCCTATTTCTTATATAGTCAACTCTCAGTTCCGAACTGGTACAGTCCTTTTGCGTGTCCTGCGATTCGAATCGTGAATAAATGTTAATTATGCGTCTGGTTGCTGCGTGAAACTGTCATCCGGCCCGATGCCACTTTCACTTGTTGATCCTGTGGACTGACTGCTGGTCTCTTCCCGGACTCCCGGTTGTTTTTTTGTTTTCTTTCTTTTTCTGAACTTTGAACCCTTAAATCATACAACTGCCAGACACACTCACATTGGGCCGACTTTAAACTGCCGCCATTTATCAAGGACCCCGCCAGCTAAGCATCTAATCAGCATCCCATGGCCCATGTGCCTTTCCCAACGAATCAATGCGAATCGGCTTCTGCCAGAGTCGGCGGCAACTGGGACTACACTTTAAGTAATTTTAATTTAAAGAATAATTAGATTTAGTTTGTGATTATTTTAAGGAATAAAAGTAAGGCAATATATACATAAATATAAACAAAGCATTTAACAGGGCTGCCACATAAATCGCTGTTCAAGTGGGAATTCCTCTTATTTTGTATAAATTTTATATGATTTTTTTACTTCACCATTTTCATCTGTGCCACGTATCACTGCCGTAGCTAAAGTTAATGTAAACTTCGTGTTTCCTGCTCTCAGTTTTTTTTTTTTCAAGTGTAGAAAGTATGGTGTTGGAGATGAGGGCACCTCCAGACTGGCGCTCGTTATTTGCATGCATGTTCACAAATTGAAGTGCAAAGTTTCGGAATGTGAAACAACAGTTCGTCAGGAGGCCAATGCGACTGGGAGTTCCAGGGACACAAGGAGAACAATGCCACAGTGGGGTCTCTAAGGAGCAAAACATTTTTGAGGTAGGTTTTTAATTTTCTCTTTCACTTTAAAGGTTGAATTTATTTTTAAGAGAATATAAATTAAAATGGTAGATAGCCAGTAAAGAATGTAAGAAGACTGATATTGGTACGGAATATAGTTCTCTCAGGGCGGTGAACATATCTAACCAAAATTATACTACACTCTACTAAGATATACTTAAAATTCATATTCCAGCCTTGTGCTAAATACATATGCTTACCAGGACTTTATATGAATGTCTGAAAGTAAGTTGATCTTAGACACGCCCTACTGTATATGTAAAACATTGCTGGCACTAGACTTATTGTTGCAAAAAACTTTGATTTGAGTTTAGATTGTTTGCAGAGTTCGAGGCTCCGCCGAGACCTGCAGCTTGTGGGGAAATCGTTGTCTGCGGTGTATGTAATCTAGTAAGAGATTCGTGCTTAAAGGTAATCACAACGAGCCAGAGGAAAGCTGAAATTTACCCTTTTGGATTAGGCCCTGTTGAGCTGGATATTCATTTCATTTCATTTAGCTAAACACTTGACCCACTTAAATTTAAATTTACTTCAAGTGCCCCATCGTCGGCCCGACTTCTCCGCCCTTTGAAAATGTAACAAGTTTGGGGTTTACAAAACAAAAAGAAAAGGCCCAAGGTAAGATTTAAAGTAAGGGTAGTTGCGGAATGTGCATACAAATATTTGGGCGCCGTAAAAATCAGCTTTTCAATAAAAGTACAACTTGTTACCACAATGGCGACAGTACTTCGGGGACCTGGAGGAGCACCGGGACCTGGCCCTTTGGTCTGGGGAGTGGAGAGACGGAGACGGAGCAACAATGTGAAGACAAGCTTCAATTGGCCGGCAATAAAAACTTTGTCCTTGTCCGTGGCTTAGAAGCCGCACTGAGGAACCCGCCCCAGGGCTCTAAGATGCCAAGAAAAATAAGCGAAAACTTGAGGGACGCTGGAAGGACCATCTACTTCCTTCCTTCCTTCCTAGCTTCCTTGCATTTTGCTTGTGGCATATTTTCCTAAAAACCTAAACCTAAATCTACAATCTGCCTTTTAAAGCGACATCGTCGCCTTCAAGGTGCGGACAGACAGATTTATTACAGTTTTGATGGAAATCTTTGACGTTAACCGCCTCGTGGCGAGCCACATAATTTGGCTGCTTTTGTTTGTTCATATCCTTCTTGGGAGTGGAGGCCATTACAAAACTTGTGGACAAACTTCCATCGAAGTACAGAAAAATTAAGAGTTTATATATTTATTTACTGTGGCCCGTAATGAAGCCACCAACCCGGAATGGCGAACGCAAGCCATACCCTTGCACCAAATTAAGTTGAGCGTGAATGTGGGCCAGCCGGATTGCTCAGAGCCCCAGTCCTTTGCCATCGAGAAAAAAGAGAACGGAACTGTATGTATTATATATTCGCGTGTAGCGACCTTGAAATACCTGGTAATTGAGTCCTAACATCATATTGTTTTGATTTACAAGCATTAACAATGTTGAGAACTAAAAAAATATGTAAAATTAATTAAAATGTGTCATACTGCTGTTACATGTCATTAAATATATTTATACCCTTATTTTGACTATCTTTCAGCACATACTATAGTCTATATTACATTCTTATTATTAACTCCCTAAAAAATCTATCCCGCCAACTCACCTACGATTAAGGAGTACGAAAAGGATAAGCAAAAAAATATAAGAAGGGTAAAAGTATGAGGGTTTTCCTCCGCGTTTAATAACGAACTAAGCCGAGCCAAGCAATTTGCCTGTCAAGCTGAATTCCCCGGCATGGGTACGGAGCCAGGAATTTAAAGGGATAATATTGAACAAATTACGCTACATATCAACGTAGGCGCGGGCACAAAAAAAAAATATAAGAAGAAGCTGAAAAAAAAATACGATGAGCCTGCCGTCTGGGTGAAGGCAATACTTGAGCATATTTTTCCAGCTCAAAATGTTCCCATTTTGTAACGATCATCCTTAGATTCAGCTTAGGAAGCCGGGTGCTACGAGGCTTTCACAGGAGCCTCGCACAAGTCGCTTTATCCCGACAATATGGTAATTCAAGTTGGAATAATTTAACATAATTGGCACACAGACGAGGGCGTTCATAGCCGCGACAGCAAAAAAATAAATAAAGCTGTAGACTTTTTAAGATGAAGTTATCATACTCTATTTCAGGCAATTAAGTGGAAATAGCTAGGTCATATCATAAAAGATTGAAACAAAAACAAGTTAGTAGGAAAAGTGATCTGGTTTATCTAATAACAAATTTTTAAAACTATCTAGTATACTTTATAAATCACTGGGCTTTTTACAACAATTTAAAAAAAAAATTTAAAATAAGTATTTTTAAGGAAAAAAATTGTTTATTTCTTGTAAAGTAAAATTATATGTATATCCTTATTTTTAACCCCATTTAATGGCTTGAAAACCCGTGGTGGTTTCTGGAGTTAAATAATAACACTTTTAAAATCGAGAATAATTTGTAACTTTAAATTAAATGCTACATTTTCTTCTGCATATATTAACAAATATATATTAATTAACTCAATAATTTAATCATGTCATCCTGTAATTAATACATAACCAAGAATATTTAAATAAAACCGTTTTTCTTTGACCTAACTAAGATTTGTAAAACCCAGCAGGGTAGGGGAAAACGTGCAAAACGTCGACTCATTAATGCTTTTACATTTGCTTCTGTCAAGCCCTTAACCCTTCTCTGAGCCGGTAAACACGATGCCCCCGAATATGCCCGACGCCCTCCTGCATCAGTCTGGAATTGGGAAGAGACCTTATCTGGGCAAAGAGTAGCACCAGCATCCGAATCACAAGCAGAAGACGAGGTGCTGTGTGGCACATTGTGCAAATGTTCACACAATCGGAGGCAAATGAGCTTAGAGTTGTGAGTTCTTCTTGACTTCAGGCGCAGACGACGCGCCATATTAAATTAATATGCTTCAAATGTGCCGCAGCTGCCTCTGCCTCTTCCCTCCCCTGTGCCGCCAGAGTCCAGGATCCAGCATCCTGCCGAGTCCTGAGTGCTGAGTCTTGAGTCCTGAGTCCCGGGCCCCACCACTTGTACTGCTAATGTAATTTTTCGCGGCCAGTTAAGCATATACTCGGAGAGATTGCCGCAGACAGAATTTATGCTTATTAATGTAGGCCGCATTCCATGGTCAATGAAGGCCTCAACTTCAAACGCTGTCCACTCTCCCAGAAAACCGTCTGAAGGAGAGCTGTCTGTTTAGGTATTTTATGGCCATAACGGACAGCTATGAGAGAAGGGATATTGAATCATTTAGCTATTTAAATATATTTTAGAAATTGTGAAAATATTAAGTTTCATCATCATAAATTAAATCTCTGAAGATTAATGCAAACATTTTTTTAGGTAGATTTCTATCTATGTTTCTTAAAAATTATTGAAATATTTATTAAATATCAACACATTGTCACCCAAGAAGCTGTGCTTACTCAAGTAGGAATTTTTTCTGACTACTTCAAAGGGAAACAATACTTTCCTTTAGCTCCGCATTACAGGCCTGACATTTCTCTGTTTATTTTTTGTTCGCCTCAACTCTGCAGTAACACTCCATTTTCCGCTCCCTTTGGCAGCAAACTCGTTTATCACAGGACAACCTTATGAACTTTTACGGCCACTCCGTGCCTTAAAGAGCTATGCATAAAAGTTGTTTACTCCTTGGTCGCTTCATGCCACAAAATTGTATTTGTTTTCACAAGTTGTCAAACACTGCTTACAGATTTGCACATGTCACGCCATCGCCAGGTGACGACGAGTCCTCGACTACCTTAACCGAAAGTTATGTAAGTGTTTCATCCACATGTGCCGCGTTGAAAATTGTTTTCCCTCAGCTTCCTCGATCCCTTTTTATCCCTGCCGGAATTCTGGGCAGGAATGCTGACGAAGACTTGCCTACTTATCGGCGTCGGCAGCCATGTCAAAAGTCACTCACAAGTTAATTTCGTTTGTCCTCGTGGCGCACCGGGTGTCAGTTGAAAACACACCCAAAAAAAGAGCGTACAGTACTTCAGAGGGAAGTGTGGCTGGTCTAAAAGGTAGTCAGAGGAAATTTCTAGGAAATTTCGTTTATGGCTCTCGTAAAAGCAGAAAAAGTATAATTTAAAATGTGTCAAAAAGGTGGAAAAATATGTTCCTAAGCTCATTAAAGAATGTAAATATGGGCTTTAAGGTTAGTAATATGTACTCATAAAAGAAACATGAGGAGGTTTTTAATATTTTGTAAATTTAAAATTAGTTCTTTTTAGGCGTTGATATTTTCCTAGATTTACTTTTAGATTGAAACTCAATTGTTATTTTTTAAAATATTTGATTACCTCTTTTCTGTATAAAGATTATAATGAGGAATCCTTTAGCATAAGTCATTTGCACCCAAAAATGTTATACTGATTATCCTCATGGCTTCCATAACTTTTTAAAAAATTCTAAAAACCCATTGTATACTTTATCTAACTTACATAAAATTCTACAACTCATTTACAAAAGTGCTGTAATCTTTATTTTTCTGGGTGCACAGATGTCTCTTTGCGTGGAAACGAGTATACCATGACTCGTTCGGGCCACTTAAAGAAGCTGTCTGTTTGCGGGCAAGTGAGTGTTGCTTTAAGGTCCTGAGTGGTAGAAAGGACGAGACCATTGGGGCGAGCATTTATTGAAAATCCTGGCTGCATATTCATGAGCGCAAGTACTTTTTAGTTGATTTGCATTTCAATTTACAGTCTTTCGAACCCCTTAGAACTTTTACTAAATTAATAGTAATTTCAAAGGATAAAGCGAACCACCGTGAGCTTCCGTTAAGCGCGGCCATTGCGACTTCCGTCCTTTGTGGGGCCAGGCAACTAATTTATATTGCAATTGACTCCATTATGAATTCAATTACGCGGTTGTAAGCCGCAGAATGCTCGATAATTTATGCTACGTCAAATCTGTGAAATTTGCATAACACAGGCACAGACACAGACATCGACGTCGACATCGAAAGCCAATGAATATGTATGGCACACAGTTGCCGGTATTGTGTGCTCATTATGCCGCGCACCTTTCGGTCCCCGGAATTTGTGTGTTTCATGGCTGGTGTTTATGGCCATTAGTCAATAAATTTTAATTGATTTCACAGTGCAAAGTGCCACAAATGTAAATTACAAAAGGAATATTGTTTATTGAGTGAATTTAATGTATATATTAGATGAAACTCGGTAGACCAGAAGGCTCTATTGTAGGCAACGTAATCGTGCAATTATAGTGCAAATTGCCTAAGGCTCCATACATTTTGATTAGCTTCTTTGTTTAAGCCGAAAACGTGTGTAGTAATTACTACTAAGAGGCACATTTATTAGTGCTCAAAATAATAGCACAAAACATGACCCCAAAGTAATAATTATTATGGTTTACAGGATGATTTATGTCTTAAAAATAAATAAATAAAATAAAGCTAAAGAATAATATGTTATTTGATTTACTACATAAACTGTTGGACCCTTATCAAAATTATGAGGTAGGTATTTTAATCAGAAAACTAAACTTTGAACTACTCTTCAACCAATAAGTTTTAAATATACCTACAAAATATCAATTAATTTATAAGTTTTCAAGTTTTATAGTCGATTTCAGATATGTAGTTTTATTTCTCCCAAATAACTTCTGATTTTTTAAATATTTTCTACTCCCTATAAACACATATGAAGGCCATTATTTTGGCCCCAATTGTGTTTGTGCCCTTGGTCAATGCAATTTGTTTACCCTCTGACTTACGTGCCACACAATATCCTTTATAATTATAATAAATGTACAGGACCTTTAGTATGCAACAAGGATACGAATTTCAATTTCACACCTCGTTGGAGGGGCACAGGAAAAATTGAGTTGACTAGAAAATGTGGCCCACTCGACGGAAGATGAAGACCTTATCCAATATGTTGTCAGCCTGTGTGTTGCGTGGGTTTTTCGGTTTGTTGTCTGGTGTTTTTGCTATTTGAGATTTGGTGTTTTATGCCCCATGTGTGTAAGTTTGTGCGCTTCAGGTTGTTGCCCTTTTACAGGGGAAAAGTTTTAGATTTTTAGATACGGATAAAAAATGAATATGAAAAGTGTACACCTCGCCAGAAGCATTAAATATGCAAATTCCGGATGGGACCGAACCATGTCACAGAGATTTTCGAGGGCTTAGGAGTCAATACGTTATTGAGTCAGCCGTGACCCATGACCCGTGACCTTGAGCACCTGTATTAAGGTGGACCCGGACCACCGGCACTTCGATGCCATATAGTATTTCCTTCAATTATTTGTAAAAGCCCAGCCAACGCGTGGGACGTGGGGGATATCGGATGGCAGACGTCACATTTACCATTAAATTGCGCTGAAATCTGAACCAGGCGTATTCCTAATGTGTTATATAACCGTGTGCCACTCCAAGCCCTGATGTATGACATGGGTGTGCTAGTTTGACAGCCACACGGCCCATGTCCTTAGGCACCCACAGACCTTGGGAAGGCGAAGTCCTCAGTGAGGACTCCTCCCTCACCGGCTACACCCACAAGCACAGCGCTCTGTTCCATTTGGGGCTGAGCCGAAACTCTCGTCAAAGTTGGCTGTCTGTGTGTGTTTCTCTTTGAAATTAAACGATTTAATTGCATTTAAATTAAATAAAATACGCGTGCGAAAAGTTTTACATTTTACGCATTCATTGGCGCACACAGAGCGGCCCCAAATCAAATCACTCAACTCAAGCATGCCAGCCGGCGGGGAGAATAGCACTCCATCTTCATCTCTACCTTCAATCGAATTCGTATGCACTGAAAGAATGTAAAAAAAGGCCCTTAATGGTAGAATTGGTAAAGAAAAGCTTATTTAAAAAACGTATTTTATATAAAGTAAGAGATATAAAGCTATATATTTAAAAAAAACATGCTTTAAATGTCAAAGGAGGCTTATGATATTTTTGGTTACTTAGACTAAATTATTAGAGTCTGTGTATAGAGGAGAAGTCAATGCCAGATGTTCTGTTTCCTTATGGATTCCAATGTAATATTCTTATATTAATGTAGAACAGTTTTTCGTATATTAATTTAAAAAACATAAGGTATTCTTTGATTCCTTTAAGACTGATTTTCAAAACGTTTTAAAACAAGTGTTAACGAGTCCTTTGATCAGTTATCTTCTGATTTTCTTGAGGCGAGATAACAGACTTCAAATAAAATTCCAAAAACTTAAAAAATCTAATAAACTAAGAACATTTAAGAGACTTGTGTTTTCTCTTATATAAATTCGAACAAATAAATTAAGACATTTTTAAAGAATGCACTCGAGAGCCCTTGCAAAGGTGAGAAAGCAACGGCAGATTTTCTGATAACTTACGGGTAGTAAAAGATGTAAAGATAGAAGGCAAAACTCGGCTGTTTGAAGATTGAAGTTAAAAACACCCTTAAAACAAATTTCAAGGATCAATTCTATTGAATTTTGTGATAAGAAACCAGACTTTAAGTCCAAAAGAAAAGATTTAATAAGAAATCTTACCATTTTTTTCTGAGTGCAATCCAAAGCCCTTGAGAAGGGATGGCACCCCCTAGCTGGCTCTTGGGTGGTTTCTAGCTGGTTGGCAAACACCTTCTCTCCCCTCCCTGGTTCGCCGCTAATTTCGCCTATGTTTGTGGTTTGTGTTTTCGTTTGTTGAGGAGCACAAAAAAGTTTTAATTGACTGTTGCGAATTCGCCGCGGAACCGCCTCGAAAATTTCCAACTTGACTTCCCCGTCGCTCGCTGCCAACACAAAGAAGAAACCCTTTTTCACCTACATACCAACCCAGCCTCTAAAG
>JAEIHY010000578.1:0-15760 GCA_018904565.1 Drosophila tsacasi
AGAAAAAAAAGTGTAAATTGTAAAGTCAAAATTAAAATCTTGATGTAATGAGATTGAAATTCAGAAGGGATTTGCTTTAGGAATATTAATAGAATCAAGATTGTATTTGAGTCTTCTTTTTCCCTGTGTAGATATGCACACACAGATTTAAGGACACAGAGAGGCAAAGTAGAAAGAGGGAGTCCTTCACTTATTTGCACTTTAAGTGAATTGTTTGCTTGCGTTTCAACGCAAATGCAATTATGCTCTGCCCGGATTCGCCGACGTCTCTGTTGCGGCCAAATGCAAAATGGAGAGCGTGTTCTTGCTAATGTCTGACTATTACTTTTTGTTGTAATCGTTTCTCTGGTAATTTCTCAACTCTTTTTACTTTACTCTTGCGGTAATTAAAGCTATGTGTGATAAGTGAAACGAGGGAGTTAGTTTTACCTCGGAATTGACTTTTCAATAAGTAAAACTCCTACTGGGCAGGAGTAAACATTGTGACTTATCCAGTCAGTTATTATATCTTGAAAATGAAATGTAATGCTTCAGGCTTACATAATTTTGTATTATAAAATCGATATTTATATGTAATTTGGAAATTGTGTAGCAACTTTAATAATAATTTCAATATTCGAATAATAATTTTGCTATTGAATTTACCATACGTTATCGATGGGAATTATTTGTTTGTTATATCAATGACCTGGGAGTGAAACAGTATACTGATAATTGTGGCCCGTGTGGGAATAACTCAAACCTTTTTTTTATACCTCGTGTCAGCCTTAGTAAAGGCGGTAATGCGTCTGGCCATGGAGGAGGGCGTGGCTCGCGCAGATGGCCAAAGCGAAGCCAACAATTAAACAACAACAACTACATTGCATTGTCGTCTGCCGTCTGGCTCTGCATTCGCTGTGAAAGCGCCTTTCCCTCACCAACACACAGGCACACGACAGACCGACAGTAATAATAATGCCGAGCAGACGTATGAATTGTAAATTTAATTTAATCAGACATGAGTGCAACTGCAACTGCGGCTTATTTGTGTGTATGTAAGCATAACGTATACGCCACGTTGCCCCGGCAAATATTGAAATTGTATCAAGCAGACTGGAGCTGCAGCTGGAGGACAACCGAGCCAAGAGGAGGATGAGTCTAGAGCCGGCTAGACACAAGCGGACTTTCGCTTTGTTGGCGCACGGTAATAATTGTTAACAATTTATGAAAATGTCTATTGGCAGCGTTCCTCCGTTCGGCATGCGATTGTGTGGGTGGATAATTGTTGTTCCAACAACACACGAATATACATACATACTGCATGCACGCACACTTGCACCCCGCCCTAATTATATAGAGCTACTGGAGCACAACAAGAAGGCAGCCTCGCCGGGAAAACAAAGCGAACGAGCGTCCGGCGAGGCGTGTAAATTGAAGTTGTCGTTGCAACAATGCCAATGAACGCCACAAGCCTCAGAGGCAGCGTCAGGTCTTAAATACATGTACATATATATATACTATATATATGTGCAATTAACACCGATTAAGATGGGGGCACTGAGATGCGATTACATATGCACGCCACAGTGCACCTCTAAGGGCTGAAATTAGAGGCTCAGCTCTATTAAGTCCAAATTGTTAATTTCGGTAAATAGTTAAGGGGTGAAAACTTGATAAAATTAGGATTTACCTAGAAGGTATTTCATCATTTAATAATATTACATTGAAATTGACTTTTGAGGTGATAACTTATTAGTAATTTAACCTTCTTTGGCCAGAGGTAAGAATGCTAAGCAACAGAGTCTCGCTTAAAATTGTCCGACCAATCCTTTGAAAGGAAAACTAAATTTAAACATAATACCTTAGTATTAAATTATTGTAATAAGACAAGGTGGGAAAACACTTTCATTTCATACGAATGCGCACTCTAATATGCATTTAATTAGTAAAATTCAAGGGCCTCGAGATGAATATATAATAAAAGTGTCCCCCATTTGGCCGCACTTCAAAGCTTCCGCTTATTGCTTATCAATCAACACAAATTGTGGATATGAAATCAGCAGAAATGGAATAGAAAAGGGAAAAGATATTGGCAGGACAAAGGGAAACGGAAGCAGCAGCTGCTGCTCGAATGGGAAAATATGAATGTTTATGAATAAAAAATGAGGACCCTTTTGACCCCACCCCACCCAAGGGTCTGTCTGTCGCCTCTCCCTTTGCCAATTTGAGCTAATGCCCGAAAGTTGAGCCCGTCAGACTTTGGCTTTGTTAAGCAATCGCATCGATGACCCCGAGGTTGACTTCCTTGCATCAATTCTGTGAGTGAGGGCTGAGTGTGGGTCTGACCTTTTTTCCGATAGTGGCAAGCTCGATTCTGCTTTATATATGTATTTGCATCACGTTAAGTTGTATTCTTAGCCCGTAATTACCTGTTTAGCCAAGTGCCCTTGTTGACCGACTTCGTAAGAAAAAACGAGCTTTCAATTAGGTTATTTATGTGTCGACACTTATATAAATTGATTAGAAATTCGATTCCATGAATCAAGAAAGGAAAAGACAGTTAAACAAGGTTCGAATCGCTTTATGAAGTTGTCTCCTTGTTAGATACAAGTTTCTGGAGATTACACAACACAAGTAAATGATGTTTTCTGTTTATTCAAAATTGTTAATAGGGATCATGGTGTAGTTGGCATATTTTTATAGCTTTTCAACTCTTATCTTTATTAAACGAAGAGGGAAAAGTGCTCGTAAGTTTCACATACTCGCCAGTATGGCTTCTCTTATCCCAACACACGTAAATGTATATCTAGGACTCCTTCCGCTCTCATTTCTTTTTTTTTTGTGGCACGTGTCAAAGTCCTCGCCGACCGCTTATGAAATTTTTATTGTGTTCGCTTCTCGTCTTTTAATATGCAAATCGAAAAGTTTTGCAATAAAATTACATTAAAGTACAATTTGTCTAAGCGCCAGTCGGATGTGGAATCGGGAGCTGGCAGGCGGCAGCTTAAGTGCTCCTGCCGGATGGATGCCAGCCCGTATCCGGAGTCAGTAGCCCGTAGCCCGTAGTCCGTAGTCCGTAGTCCTGCCGATCCGAGTGAATCAATCAACTGCGGAAATTATGTTAACAGCGGAAAAAGTTTCTTTCCGAAAGAATAAGACAAGTGTGTGGCACTTGAGGGGGCTTCAATTGTAATCGCCCCGAGAGTATGTATCTGTGCGTAATATATCATCGACTGACCGCAAATGGGACTCGGATGGGTGGCTGAAAAAAAAAATGGGGCAAAAAAGAATGCCAGTAATATCAGCAAGTATGTGCCGAGGGCTTCAAGTATTCATCACTGTCACTGCGCAAGGACTTCGCAGAACGGCAACTGGCAGCGGGCGGCGGTGGCGGCTCATACTAATTATTTTACATTAAATTAAATAATGATTCACTTGGCTTCGGCGGCCACACGAAAGGAGTGCCAAAAGGTAGCTTGGATCCCCGCCACCGCAGCAGCCTTCGCTGCGGAAAAGCCAAAGAAATCATCAGGGCACGTGACGCAATTTGCATAAATTTTTCCAGGCGGCCTTCGTCGTCACGGAAGCGAGCGCGTAATTTCAATTGCGGTTAAACAGCAGCCAAGTAGAAAAGTGGCAAAGTGGCTGCGGAGCAGCAGCCATCAAGCAGCCCCATTTAGGGTTGCCAAAACCTAATGCCGACTTTATTGAAAACGAAGCCCTATTTGGATCGATATAATGGTCTACGAATTTATTGAAAAATTATGAAAACCCGTTGGCCAGGTACCCGCCGTTAGATTTTCGCCCCGGCCGTTTTGGGTCAAAAAGTTATTTCGTTCGGTCTGGGTCCTAAGCAAACATTTGACTAGCCGAAACATACATATCCATATCTATATTTCTCTGCATTTTTCCCTATTTGCTGTGGGATTTCTAATGAATTCGGCTCTCCCTCAACTGCTGGCCGGAGATAACGAAAAGCGCTTGAAGTGTTTACTTGCGACAAATTGATGTGTTTGCCTAAGCACGAAATAATAAATTAAGTTTTCGGCCAGTCGGTTGTTTAGCCGGGCTGAGTGTGTCAGATAAGTTGGGCCACAAATAATAAGCACGCAAATACTAAAGGCTGGGCAGCCGAAAAGGACTTGCATTCTAATTAATTTCCTTCTTCTTGTTTTCCCTGTATTTCAGGTAAGCGAGCTCAGCATAACTCTTTAGCCCGATCCAGATGCAGACCCAGACATTTCCACTTCACCCCAATCTGGGAGCCGGGAACAAAACTCGGCCGAAGGCCTCCACCGCTTCGAGTGGCGTACGAGGTAAATGTAAACTGAATCTCCGGTCGGGGAGCGGGCAAAATAGTGCCAATATTTTCTAAAAATAAAAGCAGACGCTCTTCGGCCACCAGAGCCCGGCAATATGCGGCGGCTAAACGTTTCCGTGCACGCGAAGACCCCGGCTTAACGGGTCTAACTCACTCTAAGCCATCCCAAAAGCCACCCCAACAGGCAGCCATCGCCATCCCGACTTTGCATTCACTGCAGGCCAGGCCATTTCTTTACACTCTTCGTGTGCATTCATATTTTTTCTTCCTTTCTAACGTTAATGTGGCCACAAATTGAAAAAGGAGCAAAGAGGCGAAATCAAAAGTTGCCCCAAAGAAATCTAGCCAAGCACTACACAGAGAAAACAAGTGGACAATAAGTCTTTTAATAGTTAAATTTAAAAATCCAAGTATTTTGAATAATGTAATAATCATTTATAGAAGGAAAGTAACTACAGTTTTAAATAGGAAAGCTAAAGGAACTTCTTTAGTTGAACTTCAGATTGTAAGACTTCCTTAAGACTGATATCGTATCGTATATTCAAATCTGAAAAAAAAAAACTGTAATCCCTTGATTTTTACAGACTTTCTCCCTTTTCTCTCTCTGCAAAATGTTCTCTCTCTGCAAAATGTAGCTGTGGCTATAAAGAGAGCCAAAAAGGGAGTTGGGCTACAAGGCGCACCTGAACTCAATAAAAGCTTCATTTTAGTTGCTCAAGCAGCAGAAAAGTAGCAGCGCGGAAGGAGCTCGGGGAGGAAAAGAAAAACCAAAAATAAATTATTTAAGAAAAATATGTTTTACATAAAAAGGGAGCTACCGGGCGAAACAAAAGCAAGAAGCACGGCTAAATAAACAGCGCCGCGATGGGGGAAGGGAGCGAGACTTTCGCTCTGAAAGCTGAAATAAATGGCATGCAGTTGGAGCGTTGAAAATTGCAAAAGTAAACAACCCAAGTGGTTGGGCGGTGTCGGGTGGCTTTCGGGGCAACCGCAAAAAATAAAGCATGAAATCCGCGTTAAGGCAGCGGGCACCAGCAGCGAAACAGTTGCATAAAGTTGTAAAAGTATTATGAAATTTCAAATAATAACTACATCTACATAGAGAACCGGCTGGGTGATGTGAATAAGTTGCAAATAAAGTACCACGTTAGGTTTTTTTATACTTGTTGGGTTTCTTGCTCTTCCGCTGCTGGTGCCGTGTTCCTGTCCCGTTTAATAATGTAGACAAAAATCCATAAAACGCTATGGTAGACATACAAAAATGTGTCGGACGTAAAAGAGTGTCCACAATAACAAAAAACAAATAAACCGAAGGTGAAAGTCGATTGCATCCAGCTTAGACCCACACTCTGGGATCAGACCTTTAAGCCCCCGAAGATCTAATAAGATGATCGAACTGAACTCATTCGCTTACAAAATGCCCACAAATGGCTGTGAAAATTGCAATCCATTTATGCGTGCGGGCTCTGGGAAATGGGATATGGGAAAAGGGAAAGGGTAAGGGAAATGGGGGGCTTGGCCCCGCCCATGGGTATCAGCAGAGAGCCATAAATGTTGCAAATGTCAGAAATGTCAAGCCACCAACGGCAGCGGTTGGCTTCTCTTTTGGGCCTGGTCGGAACAATGGCGCCGGCAACTGGAAACTGAACTGACCCATTGTCAGTGGCCAGCAGCATGCAAAAATAAATGTCACACATGCAAAATAAATAGAACTGAAATGGGGCACTCGAATGCACTAAGGGGTGAGTCCTGCCGAGGGGATTGGCAGACTCGGCCAAGTGGTCGGTTGAATGACAAATGCAATGCATCCATCGTTTGGGGCACAGCAGATACCCTTGCAGGAAAACGAACTCAAGTAGTAAAGGAAATCACAGTAGATTTACTAACATATCCTAAAAATTCATCAAAATTAAGCAACAATTTTAAAATACTTTTTAAATGAGTTAAGTATATGGCTATTTCAATAAAATTTGTATTTATTCAAGGAAGTTTAAATCCACATTCATTGATATCTTCTTCTTTTCCTAAACATACTCTTACATTCCCCCAAAAAGAAAGGCATCAGATTGTGGCTGACATTTCGGGCTCATTGCTCTGGTTCGAGTATATCGCCATTTCTGTGGGTCCTGACGTTCTCTGCGGGGCTCATTTTGTTTCTGCCGCTGCATAAATTGAATATTTTGACATATGTAAGCGTGGCAGCAAGGACTCAGGCCCCAGCAAAAATGAGCACAAATACATTTCCATGCATGCAGTTTTGGTTAAACTGTCAGACCACAAATCAGAAATACACTAACACCAGGGCGTCTGCTCCATTGTATTTATATGAATAACTACTGACAAAAGCGGTGGCATGGCCATGAGGACGTCCACGCCCACGAAAAGGGGGCTGGGCGAGATTTATGGATGCGAGATGGCGAGATGCGAGAAGCGAGCTGCGAGGAGCTCCTAGTTGACTGTGCGCGGGTGGCTGCATGGATGTCATGCACTCCATATTTAATGAATGCCATAATGACTGCAGTGCAACGCATGAAATATTTATAGATGCGCCCGAACAGCGCCCAGGCATCATCCACTCGGCGCTTTAAGTGTTTACTCGGAGCGGCTTTAAGCTCGCTGGCAAACAGCTGCCGGGAATCCGAACGGAATTCACTTTATCCCCCAATCGCAGGACCCAGTCTTTGATCGGACTCCATGGCGGGCGGCGGTGGTCCTGTGGTGTTGGCCGCATTAAAATACGTAATTTCCTTTAATAAAGCCGCACAAATTTAATTAACCAGCCTGCAAATGCATTTACACCTTAATTATTAATTGAATTTAAATACATAAATACGCGCGTCCAGCCACAGCCTCCCATGTATGTAAAGGCTGAGGGCCATATACAAAAAAAGGAGGAATTATTCCAGGGTTTTCATCGAGGGAAAATAGTGTAAATAGTTGCCGCTGTTGTTATTGTCTTTGCCGCTGTTTGCGTCCTTTTTTAATTTAATATTTTTTCCGCCTTTACAAGGTAAAAAAGAATCACTATGTAATTGACCAACACAAAGTTTTGTTAGCTCCTGGCGCAATTTCAATGCGTTTTTTTTCACAATTATTCCCCGGCGAGTTTAATTCGTATTTAACTTGAATTCTTGTTAGTTTTATGGTTTCTGCGGTCATGTACGTTTAAAAACACGTTGTGGACCCTCTTTTTTTCAAAGAAAGCGTGGCCTGACTGGGATGTTATTGCGGAATTTGAAAAAAATCACAATGCACAATTTTATTAAAAAAAAATGGGGAGACGCCGCAGGCTCTGAAATGTAATTGCATTAAGGCCTTTGCATAAAATTATCATTGTGTGTAAAGGGCAAACAAAAAATTCTATCCGCAAAAACAATTTAATTTGATGAAATATCTGCCTGAAAAATATCAAAAATAAATGTGGGTAATATCTTTCGAAGTATATTAGTATATATAAAGAATTACATGTTTAATTACCTAATAAGTAACCCAGAAAATAAGGTAGAATTATTGCTTATTAGTGCTTATTTAAACTATATACGATTTGAGACTATTTTTAATAGAAACTTTTTTTTATATTTTTGGAATAATTGCCGACAATGAGCTGTCTCAATAAACCTTACCTTTGCATTGCTGACTTTATTAAAAAGTTGTTATTCCCAGTTTATATATTTAAGGAATTTGAAGAATTAAAATCGATTCGCATACAAATGCTTATATTGTTTGGAATTTAACTGCATTAATGCACTGCCAGCCACTCGGCTCTGGTATTTTCTGCAATCTGACACACGCATTTCAACTCCAGCGATTGTCTTTCTAGGCATCAGACCACACAGACATACCAATGGGGCAAAAGGACACGCTGCTATTTATGAACTGGAATCTCTGTGTGGGCAGGCAGTGGGCTGAGAGGGCGGACTCGGCGCTGGGTAACTGTCAACGGCAACTGCGGCAGGGTAATGAAACCGCGAGGAATGCAAACCGGGGATCGCAGTCGCTGCGCTCGAACAAACAGCGCAAGACACTTGAAATGAAATGGAAGCCGGTCGGGCAGCCGTCAGGAAGCTTGGTTAACGGCTGATGGCCTCACGAGTGGGCGAATCTGGGCGGGTGGGCGTGGCCCTGCGCAAATGTCATTATGTAACGGCGTATAATTAACCAAAAATCGTTTAAATGCGCGCGCAATCCGCCCCGCCTACCACAATCTGCAAATTAAAAACGCAGCAGCGGCTGTTCAGGGGGATATGGGTAAGGGAAAATGTGGAAAATTAAGCAGAATTTCCAGGTGACAGAATGGACCAGAGTTACACTGGAACAATTGTTTTTAATATCAGATGAAAATATTAAGGATTTTGGGTAGAGCCAATAAATAAATATATTAATTAGCTTTGAATTTGTTAAAATATTTAATTTGCTATTTGTATTGTATTTTTTTTTATTATGAAAATGCTTATGAATTTGTAATGTTCCAATACAATTTTTTATGAGTGTAACCAGAGCACTGAGACTCGGACAGAGTGTTTACTTTGACATTAAATAAAGTTGTTTGACTGGACTGATTGTGCCGCCGAAGGAAGGAGCCATCACTTGTCCGACATGGCACGCATAAATAACAAATAAATCATTTATGGTCAGGGCAAAAACATTTATTGAGGCGCTGCCAGGCAAACAGACAACGTCAGCAAGACAAAGCGACTGTTGGGCAAAATAAATTAATTAAAACTTTCTGCTCAGCACTGGCGAGAGAGAGCGAGAGCGCTGGGGAGCAATGCCAAACTTTTCCTTGTCCTGGGGCAAGATCCTGCCTAACACACATACTCGTACGCACTCCCCCTACTCATACACAGACACACAAGACTCACACAATTGCCAAGAAAGGAATCGCAGTTGCTTCGATTAAGAAACGCTTGCCTGCGCTCGCATAAATGTCAAATTGAGGACACGAGTAGGGAACTGCAATCAGCAGCCAAGTGCAAATCTTTTCACTCCTTCACTTATTCCTTCTGCAGTTGCAAGTGTTACGTGTGTGCAGTGAGAGAAATTTAATAAAAAATTAGAGAGAAAACTGACTACGGGAAACCGAAGTTTGAATACCCTAAAGCTTGCAATTTAATCATGAAAATCGATTATTTCTCAACCAAAAATTCATTAATTTCAATTCGGAAAGTTTTTCTGTCGAAGTGATTCTGGGGTTTATAAATCCCCGTATTACAATTTGTATATACAAAAATTTCTAAATTTTTGTTGAATTTTTGACAATTTTATAAATGTAAAATTTTGAGAATTAAAAAAAAAAAAAATTAGTTCTGCTCGATTTAGCTAGGTTGACTCAGCTCTTGATGCTGATCAAGAATATATATGATTTACAGGGTCGGACTCCTTTACTGTGTAGTAAATTACTTAAATTATAATACTCTGCAGGGATATTAAAATATTATAAATATAATGTATACATCTTAACTACAAGTTTTACAAACTAGTTTATTTTCAATATACTTAAAATAATTTTTTTGTGTAATATTTGCATCCATTTTTGCCACTTTTCTTTACGTGTAAAGTGACAGTTTGCCGTTTTTAATTTGTCTTAAAATTTTAATTGCAACGACGTCGATGTTCGGATCGCTGGCAGGCAAGCGGGCAGCGCACACTCACACTCACACACACACAATTCGCCCATTTTCATTTTCATTTCTTATTGACATGTCAATGCACCGCACACACATACGCACACATTGCCGTTGTGCAGTTTAAATATGGCTAAAAGGCAACGCGAAAAATTCTATGGCATACCTTTGGGCGAACGAGGGTAAGGGGGGCCGGAAAGAAAATTAATTAAAAATGCGCAACAAACTTGCTGCGAAAAGTTTGCCCTCGTTTATGTTCGGCTTGTTCTCGCTCCTGGCTCCTGGCTCCTGGCTCCTCCCAGCTCCTTGTTCCTGCTCGGCCCGAGTGCAAGTTAAATTTTCATCCCACTTATTCTAGGCTTCCCCGCAGTAATTTCAGTGCATTTAAATATTCAAAAGCCAGAAGAACAACAAGTTTCCCACGTCACTCGTTCATTTGTTTGCCGCTCTGTGCTTATTTTAGCATACAACTTTTGACGTTTCCTCTATGCCAGATGCTTATCAATAATTTATTTATAAGCTTCACCTCAAAACACATGTTGTCAGTACGGCATGTTGGCCTCCGCAGGCTCCATGTCTAGCTGTTGCCGTTGCCTTTGCTGGTTCTGCCGTTTTGTGTTTTATGGCCAGCCGAGTCTCATAGTTGGCTAACAAGTTGCCGCCAACTGGTAACTGGCAACTGGCAACTGCCAACTGCCAACCGGCAAAGTGGCACACATATGGGGAGAATGTTTGCTAGAGCCGTGCTCCATAATTTATGCTTTCGAAATGTGTTCATTTAGTTTTGCAAATTGTTGACATGAACAATCATTAGACCGTTGCACAGATTTCAGCATCATTTCACCCGTTAAAAGTTTAGCCAGTCAGCCAGAGAGCCAGTTGTCATGGCCTCCAGTGAAATTCCGAGCATTCCTTGGCAGTGGAATTCAAATTATTAGACCGGCTAATTTCTGATGCCAAATGCGAGTGACAGCCAGCCAGCAGTCAGCAGTCGTGTGTCTCTCTCGGTGATCACAACCCCCCGACAGGCAAGTCAAATTTTCTGTATTTGGTTGCTAAACAACTTAAGAACTTGACACTTGCCAGGCAAAATATTTTCATCAACAACTCGGCAAAAATTAGCAAGTGTCAAAGATAAATAAAAGACGACGCACGACGACTCCCCCGCCCATGCGCCGGGTAAACTATTTATTTGCCTGTTGGAATAGTGTCAAAGTGAGTGGACTCTTCACATGCGGGAAGCGGTTGCCACTGTCTTAGCCATCCGACCCCATTTCAGCCATCCCCATTGGGCCAAAGAAAACTTGACTAACTATGCAAATAAGTGTAGCATGTGTGTATGCACAGGGAAGAAAGTACATAGATATTAAATTATCCATATTCATAAAATTCTAGGAAGTAAAACGGTTATCATTGGCCAAGTAACTGCACGATTTCCGTAGTTTTTTATGGAATGAATAAAATAAAGTCTCAAGATTTTCCCCAGTGTAGGCAGTTGAGGAGTTGTAGCCCCTCCGGCGACAGTTGGCGCAGAGTAAGTGCAGTTGGTAGAAATTAAGTAAGTTTTTAGCTGCAATTTTTGCCGAAACTATGTCAAGTTTGGTTTTAGTTGCCAGCAAAGTTTTTGCTTAAGAAAATGCCAAGTATAAGTATATCAAAGGAAGCTGGAAAAGCGCGGAACTCGAGGCCCGGCAGTAAGACACTAAGCAGACGTCGGCGGAACCTAATGAATTTCATGCATGACATGCAACTCACGAGTCGGAGTTGCAGTCGCTTAATTAAAACTATTAGGCGTGAGGCAAACTTGGCTGGGGAATAGGATTTGATGGCGTCACGTGCAGGGCAGATCCTGGCTCCTTCAAAGGACACGCCCCCCAGCAGCAGCAGAAGCAGCCAATTTACATAGTTTCTTTAATGTTTGCTGCATAATTTTCACATTTTTCAGTGTCAAGCCATGGCTGCATTGTCTCTCTGGCGCTCTCACTCGCCAGCCCTTGGCAAACTGCTGGCGAGAAATCTTTTGCATGTTTCGGTCATATTCTAAAAATAATAGCACGCCACCGCCACCCTGGGAGTCCCCTGAACCCCGGTCAAGTGTCCCACTTAGCCTGACCCTTCGTGTGATTTTTATGACCCGCCCAGCCAGCCGCAGATGCAGCGTGTGGATATGGTGGAGTGAGTATGGTGGGTGGTGCATGGTGGCTGGTGGCTGGTGGCTGGTGGATGCGGGTGCACTGCGGGCCACTGGCTTCCCGGCCAAGTGGCGAGAAAAATAGGGGGCGGTGGGTGTGTGGGAAATTATAACATTTGCCTGCAACTGAAAGCGAAAGCTTAACAAATTTCAGACCAGAGATTAGACAAAGCCAAGGAAACCCATTCGGATTTATGGGGCAGCAGGGATATGGCTTAGATAGCATCTAATATAATCCACCAAAGCGAGGGAAGATGTACGAAATGCTTAATAAATATTTATAAAATTCAAACAATTTATTGTAAGGTCGATTCGAAATAGAATTCAGGTCTCTAACAACTACTTGCTATCTGCTGCACTTGGCAAAATAATGAGACCCACGGAAATGAACTTGTTTCAGTTGGTTGCAAACTTTTCGCTCGAGCGGTTGGACAAGATTGCCAGGCGATGGCAAACTAGCTAAAAGCCCGGCAGTTGCCTTGCCAGCTCAGCTGAGCTATGGCCGCAGCGAAAAAAGTTTAATTCAAAAACTTGTACAAAAATGCACATTTAATGGAAATTTACAACCTGAAGTCGCGTCAGCGACAGCAACAGGAGTTTTCCCAGTACGGAAGCCCAAAACAACCGCCACAAAGTTGCCCAGGGAGCGGGGAGAGCACTGGAAAAGGAGCGCAGAAAAGTGTTAACGGATTGTTTGTGCGCCAAATGGCTGGCAAGAATGAGGATGAGGATGAGCCTGAAACTGGAGATGGGGCTGGGATGTTATCCTGCAGTTGTCTGCCAGTGGCCCTGGTCCTGCGCCACCGGAAACGGAAATTGCGTAGCGCAGCCAAGTGCGTTGCAGTGGTGCAAAAAGCAGCGAGCCATAACGTGGACACCATGACGCCGCCACCCTGCCACCCCCCGGCACCACTCTCCATCCGCTTTCAACCCCCTTTCACTCGGCTCTCACCCCTCTCCCTCTCCCATGTTGGCTATGTTGCACAGGTGCTGCCGGGCAACCATTAACGCGTTTTGCATTTTTAAAGCGGTTCAGTGGGCAGGGGGAAAATGTCAAGGATGCGGTTGCTGGGAAATGGAGAGGAAATTATATCTGCGGATGAAATGGATCAGCCTGTGTGCGGCTTAGATGGTTTAAAGGATCTGATTTGATACCTTAAAAATAAAAGCGTATAGCAACAGGTAAATTAAGATTGCGGGAAAAACACGTTTTAATAAATTAACTAAGCTTAAACAATGCGATATTTATTGGGATACTTAGCCTAGTTCATCTAAAGATCTCTTGATTAAGGTTAAGGCATTATCCATTCAAAATATTCTTCAAGGAAAGCTTGCTACTCATGACATTCTAAGAGGCCGCTGCTAATGAAAATATTTTTTATTTAAAGTACTTGAAGAAAACTCGCATAATTAGGCGAAACTTTAATTGAATTCGTTCCGCTGCTGCCTTCATTAGCATTATTCGCCATTACGACTGCATGGCCATCAGAAGATCATCCAATCAGCTCTTAACTCTCGACTCCTCAACAATGTAGAGCCATTTGCAAAACCAAATCAAAGCCAATGAAAATGCGAAAACTTTTTCATGTGCAATATCCCGCTGGCCGGATGAGCGAAAATCTAAAGCGGGGAAACGCGGAAAGTGCGGTAGCAAATGAAAATGGAGCACTCCATTTGCTGGCCAGTCGCTGCCACATGGCAATGTGCAATCCCAGTCCGAGTCGGTGTCCGAGTCGGAGTCCGAGTCCCAGTCCCAGGCCCAGGCTCATTCCCATTTCCAATCCCAGTTATCCTCGCAGTCTTTCGCACTGCACCGCAAGAGCCAAACAAATAAGAAATTAGTTGGGGCGAAAGTTGTTGCAGCTGCAGCTTCGAATGAGAGAAAAATCGCAAACAGCGCTGAGGGGAAAAAAAAGTTTTCCGCTAATGTCTTAATGTAAAAGTTTGTTAGCTGTAAGTGGTGATGGTGGCGGCAATGGGTGTGGGCGTGGCCCTACCTGAGTGGGTGGTGCAACTTATGGCAACTTTTTAGCGAGCACGTTTGATTGAAATTTGTGGCAAATTGCTTCGAGCTGCAGCGAGCTGTAATGGAATGATCAAACTGCTATCAGTGAGCGGGGCGCAACTATTGGAAATAAGGCATAAAAGGAGCCGCACTCTTATCAATTCCACCCCAAATGAGTGTAGCAACAACCTCTGCTGCCATCATCCACGTGCCCCGCCCCCTGGCACACACATATCTGCAGTTTGTGCAATGGCAGAATGGCAACAGCAAGAGCCAAACAAATTGCCAGCCATTACCAGCCAGAAGGGTAATTTTTACTTTTCCAGCTTTTCCAGGCGCTTTATTTGCCAGCCAAATTTGTACGAATTGCTGCAGCACCACACCATCGCCCGGCAGTTGTGAAAACCAACAATGCTGCCGATGCTGTCGATTTGTAATAGGTGATTTGGCAAAGGAAATTGAGACATCAATAAATGTGGCTTGCCTTGGCTCACTTTAAGTTGCCGAAGAAACATGGCCGGAGATTGAGAGCTCGCAGGATCAGGCCATGTGCACAAAAATATTTCCACCTCTGTGCGTTACGTTTGCGTTGCGCATACGACACTTGGTTTTTAAGGTATTTTCTAATTTGCAAAGAGAAAGAAATATTTATTAATCAAACTCTAAATATTTCATGCCATATTTTGTGCAACTCACTGTTTATCTTTTAGAGTTATTAGAGGTAAATTCAGCACTGGTTGACCAAGTCAAGGGTTCAAAGCTAATTGCAACTGAATTTCTACCAGTTCTAATTGCAAAAAATGCTTTTGTGGTGAACTTTTCTGTGTCTTTGTCCCTCATCCTCGACGAACTTGCTCTGGACCTGGTAAATTGAACTTTATTGCCACGATTGGCTCAATAAACGTGACCAGGACATCGCTCCGGCAGCCAAATCAAGGCAGCTTTGTTGACCGGCTAAATTCGATATGACAATTTGACGACGCAGCCGCAGGAAATGGCAGCAAAAATCGCAGTCTCTGGCCAGATGATACCAAGGAAAAAATAGTTTGATGCGTTCAAACCGTCCCTATATGGACACAAAAAAAAATAAAGAAAAAACTCCGGCATAATATGTAAGTCTTTTTTTTTTTTTTTTTTTTGTAGAATCAGAGTCACAACTGTTAGCCATACACAGATGATTGCGTTACCTCACGCCTGAAGTGCTTTTTTCAGTGACATATGTTGCAGGTGGAATTGTGGAATGTCGATGAAGGGAACTGCTCTTGCCTGAATTTCTTTAAAGATTGCTCTGAAATAAAAGTGAAAATAATATGACATACTTGCCAATATGCAAATTTATTAATTGAAACCCAAAGCTCTTAATATTAAATAGTTGCGTAACACCAACCTTACCCTAAAACAAGTAAAAACAACAAATAATAATATTTAAAACAATGCAGGGCTAACGAACAACATCACAAAATACAAAAAGGCAGCAGTTGCAGATGAGACATACAGCGGGGGATGAGCTTAATGTTTGTGCAAAACATTAAAATAATAATCAAAACAACGATAATTGAAAGCACGCGCCGGGGAAACAGAAGCCGACGGAAAATGAAAAACAAATATCAGAATGTGTCAGAGAACAGGCCCCCGCCATG
>JAEIHY010000579.1:0-12635 GCA_018904565.1 Drosophila tsacasi
GTGAGCGGACAAAATAGCATTTCCTTCTGCACTTTTTGGGCCGCTTGACTTCTGGTAAGCGCCGCTTGTTCGCATTTTCCGCCGGATTTTGTTTACAAGCCACGCCGCAGAGCACGAAAACAAATTGAAAATGCACCGCGCGACGACTACGTCTACGACGGGGGCGTCGGGGCCAAACACGAACAATAACAACAAGTTGGGGTAGGGGGGCGAAACTAAGGGGGTTCAGGGGTCACTTCACAATAATAGCTCCGAGCTGCACAAATTGGTGACAGCTCTGGTCGGGAACGGACGTTAGCTGCATGTGTGTTTGCCTTTGTGCGGCATTGTTGTCAAATTTATTAAGTTACTCATACGACTCTGCCGACCGCAACAGCATGTGACAACTGCTGCTCTGCTCCTGTTCCTGCTCCTGCTCCTGCTGCTGCTCCTCCTCCTGCTCTTGCTCCTGCTCCCCAATGGCCACTGAGGCTCAGCATCCCAACAGCAGTTGAAACGGAGCAGCAGCTTCCCCCGAGTGCGGGATTCATATCCATGTTTGCCTTTCGGCGGTAGCCATCGAAACACAAAAATTTCCTTTGGGCTGTCAAGAGCTTAAGAGGCCAACAAAATATATTTAAAAAATGGTCAAATAAAAAAATATATTATTTTAATTGTTACTTATGTTTTTATTAATAATTTAATAATTTTTTAATTATTAAAAATAAGCTTTCTTAAAATCCTGGTGCTTTTGAACTCATTCTTCGGATTCATTGTATTAAGAATTATTGTTGTTAAAAAATATAAAATAGTTCCATGTTATATTTTAATATATTTTTTTATTTCTATATAACTTCACAATTTGTTTTATTCTTTGGGTAAGTTAACATAAAAACAAAGGTTATTCTAATAACAACTTCTTAAATACGCATCGCCTGTGCAATTGAGATTTTCTCTTACTTTCGTGTCTTCCCTGTCCCTAGATTTATGTAAGATTGTGTGTCCTTCGTTGAGCATTTGCCACTTGTCAGTAAGGATATATTTTTTGCAGTTTTTTCTGCTTTTATTTGTATTTTTCCACAGCCAAGCCAACATCAGCATCTCATTTCCCGTCGAGTTCGCTTTGGGGCCGCTTCCTTGCCTCTTTCGCCGTCAATAGGCATTTGGCTATTGAAACTTTTGCAGCTAGGAAACACACATCCCACAGATAATGTATACATGTGTTGCCATGAGCAGCAACTCCGGGCCATAAATATCCGCCTAAATATGCTGGTCAGGCCAGCTGAGTTGGCTGAGATGGCCGCCTCTGGCCAAAATCCGTCTTAATATGTGCGATGTGTTGTCGGTGCCGGGAGATGTCGAGTGCGATTGTTTGACTGTGCGACTGTGTATGCTGTGTGTGTGTTGGCCGGATTTATGGTTTGGGGCCAAGTTGTAAGCGCCAATGTTTTTTATGTTGAACTTAAAGACATCCTAAGTACTTTCTGTGCACTTCGCACTGTGCCAGTTCTTATTCTTTGAATGCAGAGCGAGAAAATGAGGAGCAATTAATTATAAATTAATTGAAATGGGAGCCTAAAACAGATTTAATGAAATAATTTTAAAAATATGTAAATTTACTTAATAAATAATTAATTTCTTTTTAAATACGTTTGTGGCTAAAAGAAGGACTGCACAAACTGTAGACTCTTTTAAAACTTGATTTGGAATAGGGATACTTCTGAAGATAAAATGTTCGATAAAATATTTACGCCAAGAGCCATTAAGAAGCCATATGTATGAGCGTTATGCATCTTATACATTAAAAAGTCTTTATTTCACATTTCACATTATAAAAGACTCAACCTCTTGAAGAAGTTAGTGCAAACCAAACACAATGGACCATTATATATGTGCGTTCCGCATCTTAAACCTTCTTAAGTCTTTAGTTAAACCCATTTTACATCAGAAAACAATTATCTCTTTGAGGTATAGTAACTTTTAAAGAAGAAACAGGACACTAGATCCACTCAATATAAGTTATTTTAATTTTTAAGATCTCTATTAATATATTTGTTCTTTTTCTTGGCCTTTTTAACTTAATTTTTCGCTCTCTGCATTAAATCACCCAAATAACCCCTCACTCGCCCACGTACAGCAGCTGCTCCTTGTTGCTGTTGGGGTTGTGTTGGTGTTCTTGGTTTTTTGCAGTTTTTTTTTGCTGTTGTTGGTATTGTTTCTGGTAGCACTTGAGGCAGAGCAGCGATGGAGCTTCTGGGGAATCGCCTGGCGAGCATTCAACTTGCTCGCCCGTCTTGGCCGCCTCGGTGTCCTTGTTGTTTGTTGGTCTTGGTAACTGTTTTGCTTGTGTTTTATGGTCAGTTCTAATGTGCTTCGCTTGCTCCTGGAGCTGCGAGTGTGCCGAAGTACTTAGTGTTAATAAACTTTTATAAATATTCTCTTTGACACTTTTAGCACGAAATAAAACTGACAAATAAATCTGATTAATCATTGCACTTTGCGCTTTGTAATAGCACTTTATCGTAGTTTATTTTCCCCGTCTCCGTTTACCTTCGTTGTTGTTATACTGTCTAGTCCGAGTACTGGGACACGTGTGCGTGTCCTTTGCCTGTTTGCCAGGGACTATGAGATACTTTCGATACGGAGGTGGCCAATCCATCAAGTTTAAAGGTCGGGCTTAGCCCTGGCTTATACAACGTCCTGCAGGATGTAGCTAAATTGGGAATATTTTTTGATTGCCTGCGAATTCAATTGGCTCCGCCCGTGGCCCCTGCGGCCAGTTTATTGTATTTGAAGGCGTGGTTATTGGCTTCAACGGAGCGGCTTTATTACACGTGAATTCCTATATAGACACTCTGTAGACTATATCGGCGGGACACACACTTCAATAGCTGGTTGTTGGTTGTTTGCCAAACAAAATCGTTTGATAACAGAACCATTCCGGGGCCATGAACCCTGGTGTACGTATGAGGTACTCATCAAATGCAATGAAAAAAAATCCGGGGGCAGCGGAACCCAATTGGAGTTGCATCCGCGAATGGGTTTTACCCGCTTCACGGTCCCCTCGCCCTCGCCCATTGAACAATTCTAGGCAAATACAATTTTGAACGCATCACAACACGCAAACACAATCACAAATGGGCGGGCAGGGCGGTCCTTCTCGAGGCTGAATGCGGATGCTTCGGGGAGTTGAAGGGGTTCTGGGGTCCTGGCCTGCCATGTACGCATCCCGGCGCGGGCTAGGATGCAACAGAAAATGGAGTGTCGGAGCAGCACTTGGCCATCGTCCGTCCATCCGCGTCTGTCGTCTGTCCCTACAACTGGCCATTGATATGCGTCGCGGTTTTTTTTCCACGAGGTATGAGTAGGGTATGCTGGTTAGGTAGGTTTCGGGGAAATAGAGGAATTTTATAACAAACATATATTTGTATTTTTTAGTGATGAAAACTGATTCAACATTCAAAACTTAAACATATCTGTTGTATTAGAATTATGTAAATGTAAATAATTTAAATATAATACAAATTTAAAATATAGTTTTGTAATTTTTTAAATCTCTTAAATTAAGAATTTTAATACAAAATATTCAGGATAATCCTTTCAGCTTTCATTTCAATACTAGGTATCATTTAGTCGGGATATTGCTTCAAAAACCCATTTCGACTTCACTCTGGGCTTCACATCTGTTCATTCCCACTCCTTTTCTCCCCAGCCTCGCTCTCTTTCTCGCTGCCTTGCGAAGAGGTCACACTTAATTTCCGTTCGCAGTCGTAGCATACTTTTTGGGGCTGGCCACTGCTGCTGTTGCTTCTGCTGCTGCTCCTGTCATTGTTGATGCAGCCCTGTGCTTGGCAATGTCAGTTGCGCTGAACTTTCAACATCCGCTTTTCATTTACACGCACACACACACACACCGAACGGGGGGTACGTATTTGATCCCCGACCTGGGCCACCATCTTGTCGTTGTTGTTTTTGTTTGGCGGCAACATCTGTTGATTATTTTGGCGCTTCTTTGGCTTGTTTTTTGTGCTTCCCGGTGCAGCCTGTGTGCCTGAGTGTGCGAGAGTGGCTTGTTTATCACACACACGCACATACACACACATACAGAAGGTGGCTTGAAAGTTTTTGTGTTTGTCCTTGCTTCTTTTGTATTCTTTCCTTTGGTCTTGCTCCCTTTTTGCATTTCCCTTTCGCACACGCTCACACACATAAATATGTCAGCGGCAAAATTGATTATGAAATGATTTATTGGCCTCAAAAACTGCTTCAATATTGATTAAAGTTGCTCGTGTCGCTTCGGTCTTTTTTTCTTCGTTGTATTCCGTTTTGCGGCCATTTCCGAAACGCAGACCACGCGGCGTATGCGTAACGTTTGTCATGGCATTTTATTACCAACCGCGCCCCTCGTCCGCCCGCCCACGCGTTTTAAATGCATTTTTGCAAGCTACCAAATATCCGCAGCTTCTGCTCGAAAATAAAACGATTTGAAACAATTGCTGCACTGTGTTCGTCTCTTTTTTGGTTCTACGTTTTCAAACCAAAAGCTGATTTTTGTGGGTTTGGGAAATGCATATTTTTGTTGAATAGAAAAAGAAATTGTGGGGAAAAAATGTTGTATAAAATATATTATTTGTATTCCGAGAGCGTGTGTGTGTGTACATTCGGGAAATTTTCACAGATGAATTGAAAGTATTGCTTTAAATAAAAGGATTATTTAACCAGGCTTAAATCGGTTAATTAAGGCAGCCATTGGCAACGAATATAAAAATAGAACAATTTGTGGATTATTTCAGGACTTTTAATGCTTGATTTAGGTTTTTTAAAGGGTTTTTGTTAATCTTGGATAATAGGATATTTTTTAGTGTATATTTTATTGTTGAATTAAAATAGCATTAAGGAATTTGTATAAATTTATTTAAGGTATATCCTTTAATTGCATCATTAGTGAGGACTTAAAGTAAATAATTATGTGATAATTGTTAAGGGTATTACCAATTAAAGTATTTTAGTGAATTTATTAATAAATTGATAATCAATTTCTTAGCAAGAATTATTTTGGAAATTGTAAAATATTTAATTAACTCCTTTACCCTTTATAATTGAGTACTTTATTAGTTTAAATTGTTAGGGAATTTATTTCTGTAATAAAACCTTAAGCAAAACCTCAATTCGTTTAATCAGTAAGCCCCCTTGTTTTACCCTAGCTTTAGTTGGGTTTTCTCTGCGTTTTTTATATAGGTTTTATATATATATAGTATGGCATTTTATAGACACGTTTGTAGCTGTCGCTGTGCTGGCGTCCTTTTTATATGTTGTTTCTGTTCGTCCTGTCAGCAGTTGTCAACGCAAAAAGGTGCACGGCTCACGCCAATCCGCACAGGTGTGTTTCGTGGGTGATTGGATGCTTTGTGGCGGGGAAAAGTGGGGAGAGATATGTGTCAGATGAGTTTTGTTTCAACACATTTGGAGCGTTAAATCATTCATGTTGATTTAATTATTTTACGTTGTTGATTCAATAATTTTTTATTTGATTTATTTATTTATTTACACGTTTGCACGTTAGCCCCCCTGCCTGGCCCGGGCTCGTTCCTGCTGTTCCGTTTCATGAGCCGTTTTAAATGATATCATCAATCAATCACATCACTTATGACAGCCAACGCCATATGAAGCTATATACATGCATATCTGTATATATTTTATGTATGGTTTAGATGGGCTCAAATTTTCGTAATGGAAAAATAAGGGCAACAAAAAATGAAAAGCCCAATCTGCATTGCAAATTGCAGGGAAATTAAAATAGCATTTCGCTGAGCTCTGATTAGGGCAATGAATTATTGTTGACTGCACGCTGGTCAAATGAGTTATGGTTAAATAATTATGTATAAATAAAGTAAATACCAAATGTGAAAATTACCTCCGAGTGGCTGGGATTAAGTGGGGGGATATGCACTCAATATAAATTGTTTGTTCTATTACTTTATTAAACTTTAAACTGGCGCAAACTAAAATTCACCGTTTCTACCTCTCTCTGCAGGTTCTACTCTGGAAAGTTCGCACTTACGGGTAAGCTTAAAAGTAATAATAATAATAATAATAATGAAAAGGAGAAGAAGAAAATTCAATATTCCCGTTTGGAAAGTTTGCTGGCCAAGTGGCGACGGAAAATGGGCCACGGATAATGCCCAAAACGACGCCGGCTGATTAAGAGAGTGCAGGGGCGTGAAATGCAGCTCACAATAAATTTAAATGATTCCCATCCAGGCAGAAACCCAAATGGCACTTGCTCGGCTCTTGGCTCTCAGCTCCCGGCTCTCAGCTCAGCCCGGCCTTTCCATTGTTGGTGCCGCCCCTCGGATTTATTATTATGATTTGAAAGTGCATAAACCACTTGAGGGCGATTCGGCTTCGGATTTGGATTCGGAGCTCAGCGGCGCATTTCGCTGCATAATTGGCACAATCAGCCAAAGGCGAGCGCGATAAAATCAGCGACCCCTCGAACTCAGACCTCGGGAAAAGTCAGGGGCTCACGGAAAAGGGTTGCAATAAGCAGAAATAGAACTAATTTTAGAGAAGCTAAAATATTAATAAATATATTAAAAGATAACATTTGAAGTCAAGCATATTAGGTTTATAAATGTATAAAAATCAGAAATTTGGTACACAACTAATTACGTTAAATATTACCTATATATACATATGTTACGCATCTTGTTATTACAGAGTCTTTGTCCAAACCCAAGAAACTCCATCACTACCCTCACTAATCTCATTTTAAAAATGTTTAAGACTCTCTACAATCTTTTTAAACAGTTACGGATAAACGCAAATGCCTCTCTATGAAAACTCCATTAAAAAACCTTTTCTAAAAGCAACCCCCTTGTAATAATCCTTGCCTAAGCCTCTGTCCGAACCACTCGAAGGAGTCCGCTTTAGTCTGAACTCGCCTCTTGTGAGTCGTATATTTTTTCTAATTTTCTATTTTTCAACCGTTTGTGTTGATTTTCCAAGCTTTTAATTAAGTGACAGGACCAGGGCAAGGCGTCAGTGCAGCTCAAGTTGCAGCCGCATTATAATGATGCCAAGCGGGGGCTAGACGCTCGTCTACAAACAAATCGCTTGCAAGACAAATAAACAAACAAACAACCAAACACCGACTCTGAGGGCCGAGGCAGACAGTGATTGAAAGAAGTCTGCACACGTGCGCACAGGTGCCCAACGCTAGCTGGCTGGCTGGCTGGCAGGCGCTCATTAAAATGCAACTGTGTGCGGTAATGGCCAAAAAGGGAAACGTGCAATAAAAGCAGTCTATCCCGTCCCGGGAGAAGAGCCAGGAGAGAGAGCATAGAAATACATTTCGCATTTATGCAAAGGCATAAAAAATACCACACAGTGGAGGCAAGTGGAGGCAAATAAACGAAACGCGGCACACAGTCGCTGCTCCAAACAAAGCCCCCGCCAAATGGAGCAATGGAGCAAGGCAGGAGTATATCAAAAATCCATGTTATTCTCCGGTTTTCCTCCGCTCCGCTTTCGTAGAGTGTTGTGTGTGCGTGAAATGGAAATTTCTGGATCTGCTGCTGATGATTTTGCTTCTGCAGCGAGTAAAAAGGGGCAAATAATGTTAGTTAAAAATAAAAGGAAACCATAAGGTAGAATTTGTAGAAACTGAAATTTCCTTGAATTCGTATTTAAAATAATAGTTTTCTTTATGAAAACTGCGCTGAAGCAACTGAGAGAATGAATTAGGTCAATCGAAGGACTTCGAAGGATTTCATAATAAGAATAATGGAATTTGGAGTGAGTAATATACATTTGATAAACCAAAATTCCAAACAACTTACAACTAAAAATTAGGTAATTCATCATCCGATTTGTTAAAAGTAAAACAAATCAAAATCCACTAAGGCAACTTGCCAAAGTCTGAGAAACGAAGTATAAAAAGCGCCTGAGGCATAAACTAAATAAGGAACAAGTTTTGAGTGAACTTTCCAATGAGTGAGTACAGGAATTTGGAGAGATGTTCAGATTTAAATTGGTCGGGAATTAGAAGTTGTGGAATTTCCGTTCGCTTAAGTGCCCGGCACTCAATGAGGTCCTCGGCTAATCAGCACAACAGCTGCTGGCCAAGAGGAGGAGTGCTTTGGGTCAGACAAACATCAATAAATTAGAAAATGAATAAATAAATAAGCTTCGAGCTGAGAGATGAGCGGAAGGAGCCTGGAGGGAGGGGCTTCCAGGGGCACTGGTGCTGAGAGGGGGCCGGCAAATAAATCACCACAATAAATCTTTGGCACGCAGTTGGAAAAGCGCTTCGCCTCCTTCCGGGGCGCGCGCTTGGCACATTTTTCTGCTCGTAACTATAAATATATTTATGCATGCATGACATAAGTTTGTCCGGGCGCTGGATGAGCTGGGAAGGCTGGAAAAACTGCTTCGCCCCCCCCCTCTGCAAGGCTGGTTGCAAAAACTTTAAGCAACTTTGGGGGCAACCGCAACACCGCACTCAATAGACGACAACTGCCACTGGGACAATGTTCGGAAGCCGGAAAAGCAGGAGAAACGGAGGGGGGGCTGGGGTAAAATCGCATTAATTTCACAAATTTGACTGGCAAAAGTTTGAGCCGGCATCAGGCACTTGAAGTTAAATGCCATTTAAAGACAAAAGGATACACTCTTGAGCGAGAAGCTCCGGGGGATCCGGAACAGAAGGCTCAATAGTCAACATTTAATACGGGGTGATTTGCTGCCAGAGACGCTGGAAACTTTTCAGAAGGATCCTGTTAATGGAGAGTACTTCAAAAGAGCGCGATAAGACTTGAGAAATTTTTGTATGTTTGAAGTTTTTATTTTACAAATTAAGAGGTGAATTAACAGGAAATTTGTAAGAGAGAAACAAACATTATTTAAGACTTTAATATTTTTTAAAACTCAAAACATAAGCACTTCTTAAACTCGAACTTTCGTAGCCATAATATTTTTATTTTCTCTTCAATATAATCCTTGCCTGTCACTTATGAACACATATCCATTAAGTTGGCCCTTGGCCAAATATGTACATCTCTCTTCAGGAACAATATTTCTTATCCCCAGGGAGTGCCACATTTTGAAAAATAAATTCTTCAGTTTGTCCCAATAAACTTCCTTCTGTTTTTAAATCTAAAAGTGAAATTAGGCCTGGTGTTGCCTTGTCAATAAACAGCAGTCATATTCAATTTATTTTCATACCAATTTATTCATATTTTTAATGGATCTTTCGGTTTTTGCCCTGCAGCCATAGCCAATAAATATTGCCACATGACTTTCTTTGAGTATTCCTCTTTTTCCTTTAAATTTTACAATTTTTCAAAGAGATTTTCCTTTTCTGTTGAATCATTCTGGCTGCTGCTGGTGCTCTTCCTTGAAGAGTTTTTCCGTGGCAACGGCAACACTTTTTGCTTGGCTGCCGTCAAGCCGCAGCCATTAGCTTAATTTGTTTAATTAATGAATTTGCTGAAACTTGTTCCCTGATTTTATCCTTCCTTCCCTTTTTTTGTGTGTGTCAGAGGCGTTTAAATGGGTATTCGTCTTCGCGCACACACACACATATAGAAAATTAAGCAAATTAATCATACGCACTGTGTGCCCATGTCTGGTGGGGAGTGGCAATCGCCCAGTCAACGACGTCTGACTGCACAGTAAATTTTGTATTTTCCACATTTACTCGTTGAATATGCACTCAATTGGAATTTATGTGATTTGTGTGCTCAAGGACCTGTTTGGGTTATCAACAACACGGCAGCCAGACGCCCATGCCCCCTGCTCCATGGTGACTTTGGACTTTTGGCTTATACGCTCCTAGATATAGCCCAGCTTTCGGGCCTTTTAATTAGCAGCCCTGTCTGGTTGGAAAGTTTTGGGAGTATTTTAATATTGTCATCATCGCCATAATTGAAATAAGGCAAGGCACATAGTAGTAGCTCCTCCAGGCCAGAGCTCCTGACCCAACTCTTTTTCGGTTTCTCGTTTAAAATATATATGTGTATGTATATTTTGTGTGCCCCTTTTTCACAACTTGTTGGGTGCCTTGTATTCTTTTTTTTTGTTGCAGAGTGAAGCTTTTTGGTGGATTTTACACTCTTTTTTTACACCACTTTGTGTGCTACTTTCTGGGCCAGAAAGTGTGTTGCCCTGCGTTTACCTTTATAAGCGGCTTTGCCCAATTTGCACGGGGTACGAGGTTGGGCCAGGATGTGGCTTGGGGGAATCCCTATCGCTCCTGGCACCCAACCAACCTTTTTGGCGGCAATTTTCGGTTACTGTCCTCGTTGTTGCTGTTGCGGCTGCCCCGCTACGGTTATCATTTATGGCTTACACATTTGCGTAGACTTGTGTTTTGTTATTGCAATTAGTAGCAGCCGGCATAATGAAGTTGGCTAATTGTACGAAGGGGAGGCAACCGATTTGAGCGAAGGGCCCTAAAACAATTTACGGTTAGCCATAAAGCAATTAAGGAAAGAGGTCTGCGTAAAAAAAAACCAACAAAACTAATGTGCAAGTGGAGCAATATATGGGTAAATTCGTAAATCGTGTTTGGGCAGGGCTATTTAAGTTATAGAGGTGGTAATTAAGGTGGAAATTGAGGTGGCTATTAGGTGGAAATATACAGTTTGGTTTAATTTTTGCACTTCAATTTTTAAAGGATGTGTTCTAGAGTAAATCAAGGCTTTCTTTCTTAAATTGAATAATATAATTAAAAAATTTTAGTTTTTTGATAAGAAAATAAATTTTTACAAGGACATTTTTTCAATAAAATGTTATATATATTTATCTAAACCCCAGTTCTGTTTCCTTAAGGAACAATTTCGTAATTATCCTGTAAAAAATCTAATGCTGAGTTATACTAAATTAACTACCAAAGATATCAAAGCTCTACGCCATAAATATAGAAATTGCCCCGAAAACATTTCTTATTATACAGTTTTGAACAGTTTGCATTGAGTGGAAAAGGCCGAGTAAGCCATTTCCATACTTTTGGTTCCATTTTAATGGCTCGTTTCAGTTTTCACCAATGACAGACAATTTAAACGCCAGTAGATGTCATTATTTATGCGCTAATGTTTTTCGCTACCCTCCCGGAAAATGCTAAATTCGATCTGGCCCCGGCGGCACGAAAAATAGCAACAATAATGGTAACGTAATGGAAATGGGGGGAGAATCACTATCAAACCGAGCGGACAAACGTGCGGACACCAAAAAGTTTTTACGAGCGCTCGACCAAAACAAAACTTGGATTTGCATAATATACAAATATACCCAGCAGAGCCCCCTCCCAAAATGGCTGTGTGTGCCTGTTTGTGTGTGTCTCTGGGTGTATGAATTTAATGGCTGCAACGACAAGCGACAAAACTCAAACTGCGGTTATTTAGTACGCAAAGCTTTTGATGTACTTTATGCGCAAGCAATGAACTTTTAATGTGAGCATTGCCAAAAGCAACAAGGCCGCTGCCGCCGTGGAAACAACAAGGACATTGCGAGCAGGAAGTAACAGCAGTAAGTGATATATCAGAGCTAAGCACTCCCGCCCACACACGGTGGCAGCCTCGGCGGCAGAAATACAGGAAAGTCGAGCAGGAACCATACGAGATTTACTCGCAAGCTCGACTTTCGCGCTTTCAAATTTTTGAGGTGCACCAAGAGAAATTTTCGAGGGGAAGCAGTGTTGTAAAGTTGAGTAGTGAGCAAACCAGGGTTGCAAAGATTCTCTATAAAACCTGAAAATAATAGAGTTGAATAAAAAATGAACCAGTTTTCCGTACTCGGAATGCAGACCTGCTTTTATGCTCTTTATAAAGAAGTATGGAAAAACAGCTACTAAATCAGTGTTGCATACTCGATTTTTATAAGTTTCAGTATTGTAAATTTCTTGCTATATCAGAACCAGTACTTAATTTGTTGAATAATTCTAACTACATTCTTTATGGTTGTATGTATTGTAAAATTATATAAAACTAAAAATACTCCATCTAATTTTTTTATTTTAGTTTTTCTAGGCTTTCTCTTCATATTTCTCTCAGTGTTCAGTACAAAATAGAAATAAATAGCAGACGTTGAAGGTGCAGAGACTTGGGCTAGTTCCGTGCTGCACATGGCGACATAAATAACAAAAACAGCATGGAAAACCAACAGAAAACCAGAAAAGCTTCGCCCAGACATGACTGCTTCACACGACTTACGAGCTTTGTTTGCGGTTTCCTTTTCTTCTGGCGGTTATGTTCTTCTCAGTCCCCTTCTTGCTTTCCTCGGTGATCAATTGTTGAGCTTTGGATTTGGATTTGTGTAGGAATTTGGAAGGTACAAGAAAGCAGATGATAAAACATAACTTTAAATGAATGGCAAATGGTATAAAATATTTAATTAAATCTAGAAAAGATTCTAGTTATTTAAAATAATAACCAGAATCCTTGTATGATTTTCCTGAAGGAAAATAAATTCTGATTTCTTATCGGGGCGTTTGTCTCATAACTCTCTTCTGTCTTCTTCTACTCCCCCTAATTTTTTATCCCCGCTGGCAGCCACTTCCATTATCAGGGAGCCCGCTATAACCGCAGCTAATAGCATCCATTTATTTCGCAGATACATATACATATATATATCTTCTCAGCCCAGACTACGTGGGG
>JAEIHY010000582.1:0-18063 GCA_018904565.1 Drosophila tsacasi
AAATAAAATCATGTTTGAGAAAAAATCATTTCAGAAAACATCGAACATCGATGTTCCAAATCATCGATGTTCTTACAAAATTGAAAAACATCGACCTAACGATGTATCGTCGATGTTTCCTCCAGCTCTAGTACGGACGTCTATCGAATTAATCGAATTACGGTCATACTTGGTATCGAACGAGTAAGTAAGCAGGCATAATTTTTCGTTTCATAAGATTATTTAACAATATTTTCCAACGAAACCAGCGAGATGGCTTTCGGTGACTATCCTGCTGAGTATAACCCCAAGGTGCACGGGCCCTACGACCCTGCCCGATTCTACGGCAAAGGTGAGCACCAACCGCAAAATTACGTAATTTTTAGCGCACCGTTTTTGCGGCAGCCGTTTGGAGCACATTTACACTGGCCAGCAAACTAACGATTTACATAATTCTCCCGCAGCCGATGTGCCATTCGGACAGGTGAAGTTGGGAGAGCTGGGCGCCTGGCTGGGACGCCGCAACAAGAGCCCCAATGCCCTCGCCGGGGCCGTGAGCCGTGCCTGGTGGCGCTGGCAGCACAAGTACGTGTTCCCCAAGCGCGCTGGCATCGCTCCCTTCTTCCAGCTGACCGTCGCCAGCATGACGTTCTTCTATCTGATCAACTACACCAAGTTGAAGCACCACAGGAACTACAAGTACCACTAAGCGGCTCTCCGCTGGTGGCACCTCCTGCAACTCTACTCGATCTTGGTCCAGTTACAGACTTTCCACACGGCGTGCGAGAGGCGGGCGGGCGAACACCACACAACAATTACTATATTTGGCTTTTGTGTTTTGAAAACTGCTTAAGTGAATAAAACGGCTGCGGATATCTCTGCCCACACTCAATCGTTGCCGCACTCGAATACCGCATTCGGCCCGATGTCCAGCTCGGCATCATCCTGCTCCCACCCGGTGGTGGGTTTTGCTGTGTGGATTTCGCAGATAAAGGGCAGCTCCCGGTCGCAGCTCAGGGTTTGCCATGTACCCTGGGGCGTTAGCGCCACACAGCTTGAATTAGTCTGTTCCTGACTGCAATTAAATGGGAGGTCTAGTCATGACTGTCTGGCAATCTTTATAGTACCCACGCGAGACGTGGATGACCTGTATCCCAGGCCCTGTACAAAAAGCATTGCAGGCTTTCCAGCTGAGAGTTCCGGAAATCCATTGGATTCAGTGAAGTTGAGCGATTGTACGCCAGACCCACATAGGCCAGGAAGACATTAGGCTCTGGCTCTGGACGACCAAGTGGCTTCCTATTGAACTGGAGCAGCCATTGTGCCAGGAAACTTGTTCTGGACTCCGAGGCAATGTGAGCCAAACTGCCAGTGAACTCGGTGGAATTGGAGCAGGTCAGGGAGGCATTCAGATAGGAAGCTGGTGTGGTATACACCACAAATAGTCCCACTTCCGGCAGGCAGGTGTAGTTCCTAACAACTGGTCAGATTCATACATTTTGGTTAAGTTTTGGAATATGTTCTCCATTTGGAAGACCAACCTGTTGGTCTGCCATACAAGCTGTAATAATCAAAGCGACTGTCGTTGACCATTCCTGAAAATGTGTGGTTTTGTGGGCACGACAGCACATGGCAGTTGAAGAACTCTCCTGGCTGCTGAAAAGCCGTCAATTGGCTGCGCATATGCTTCTGCTTTTGGGTTTCATTCCTAAAGAACTTGAGATCAAATTGGTTATTGTGTCTTTTAGGTCCTCCAGCAGCATAGTTAAAGGCCAAACCACGCAGCTCTCGTGTAAGATTAGCGCACTCCTCTAGTGAAGCGGTGCTCTCCAGAGCCAGAGAATTATCCGCTGAGGCTCGTTGACACTGCCGCACTAGATGAAACTGTAGAGGATGCGATTTTTCAGTGGGACAATTAAGGGAGCACATAACCAGGCCACCCAAGTTTAAAAGGAGTAATATATGAGAAGATATCCTCATGTTGCTACGAAAAACTCCTCTATTCTGGTCAATTTCCAAACCTAAACTGAATTAGGATGCTCCATTTCAAATCGTTACCCTATTGAAACCACCTCCGACAGGCCTTATTTGTCACTCAAAAGTCACAGAAGTTATTTAGGTCAATTTGCGTTTATTGTTCAATGATTAATATTAACTTACGAGGTAAACTATAATTGAGCTTTTAAAATATGAATTGAATTGCGTAATTGAACGGCTCCAGAGGAGCATTCCCAGGCGGAATGCTCGATTGAAGCTGTGCAAAGGCCTAGGCTTACTACTTTGAGAACTGTTGCCAGCTATTTGTTTTGTTCCATTATCATATATGTACTATATATAGTAAGTGGCTGATCGGGACGGCTGCTTTATGATAAGGGCTCCTGCCCGCGTCCAGATCGGAGTGCAGTTGGTTCAAGTAAAAACAATGACAAGAAAATATTCAGGAAATTCTACTAAGAGTGTCGAGGGACGTGTACGTGTGCTTGTGCCGTTTTTGGACCTTTGGCAGTTAGGCATCCGATAAATTAATAAATTACGAATAAGAGTTAGACATTAAGTAGATACGAGTACAAATATCACCTGAGCGTCGGCTGCTGCATTCGTTGTTAGTTCGAGTGATTAAATTAGAAGGAGGAGGACGAGAAGGGGTTGTAGAAACACGCTTACACTTACAGTGGAGTGTCTGAAGGAAGGGCGAGTCCAACACCGACTGTGCGGAACAGAGCTCCAAGGATGGGGTATCCTTTCAAAGGAGCTCTGCGACATTAGCGGGCAATTAAGGACAATGGACCATTGCCCGGTAATCTCTGCACAACTTTTTGTGAACTAAGACTAATTATTCTTAATCTAGAGACAGCCGCTGGACGACTGACTGCTCCGCTCCAGCATCCGGCATCCTTACAGACTAAGTGGCTCCCATTCCTATCAATCGTTGACTACCGCAGCGGCACCTGCGCGACCGAATTTCATCTTTTCTGATTTTCAACACTTTGAGTGTTTTGATTTTGGAAACAAATTGAATTTTGAATTTCTTTTTTGGACTCTTGCGCCGCTTAGCTGCTGTGCGAGAAGGCGGTGTTCGTGTAGGGTCCGCTGTAGATGGAGCTGCCGGAGTTGGACACTGTCTTGGTGCTGCGGCGCGCCATGATACACAGCACTGCGGCGACCACGGCCAGCATCAGGATCAGGCCGGCGATGGCAATGGCTATGGCGAAGGTGCGCTGTGACACGCACAGGGCATCATCCAGGGTCTGGAAACAGAGAAATACATTGTTAATATAAGGAATTGTTATAGTAATGCAACTACTCCATTTACCTTCTCCTTGTATACTGCATCATCGTCGCTGTCGTTGGCGTTTTCGTTCTCATTCACATACAGACCCGAGAAGACCTCGATGGTGGCGGGCAGGCCGTCCTCCTCCTTGCTATCAACGGCGGTCTGTCGCTTTGGTCGCTTGCCGGTGCACAAAGGCGCCTCCTGGCAGGTGGGATCCTCCAGAGCGCACAGGCGCACATTGCACTGGTAATAGACGGAGGTCGTGTACGGGAACTTGTGTGCAGGGAAAGTCACATTGGCGGCCAAGCGATTTTCGGTGTAGTTGAACTGGCCCATAATTTCGTTATCCATGGGACAGCTGTAAAAATGGGGCCTTAAGTACATGGAAACCATATGACTTCAAGCTCAACTCACCCATCCTCGCCCACCAGACGCTGCTCTCCCCAGCCCAAGCCATCGCGTACTATGCAGTCCGTGACATGCAGGCCGTACACCTGCTGTCTATCGATGCTGATCACCAGGGTGAGCGGATCGCCGATCTTCACGTCGTCGGCTATCTTGTGGTCATCATTGTAGATCTTCATGTGGCAGCCGGGCATGGGAATCTCGTTATTGCTGACATCCTCTTCCACCTCCTGCGGGGCGTTGGCATCGTACACATCCTCCTCGTCCAGGTCGTCGTCCTGCTGCTGCTGCTTGTCCAATGATCGTCCATAGTCCCGACGATCGTCGCTGCGGAAGGCCTGCGGCTTCTGGGCATGTTTACGCAGGTGCTTCTTGGGCTTAATGGCGGCATCTCGGCTCTTGTAGGCACATCTCACATGGTAGCCGCGTCCCAAGTCGGTGATGAGCTTCAGATGCGGTTGCAGCACGATGGTGTTAAAGAATTCGATTCCTCCATCGTCCTAAAAAGGGGAAGATGGTGTTTTATATTATTTATTTGGTATAAATGAACTTAAAATGAATAGAGTAATTATTAGCCTATATTGCTTCTTTAAAATACCTAATACCTAAGCCAAAATAACACCTTGGTATTCAAATTATATATACTTTCCACACTAAATAGATGCTTTCTAGCTACTCAAATTAAAATGAGAATAATACTTAGCATTACCACCTACTAGCAAAAGACCCGGACAAGCAAAACCTGTTCGCCCTCGATTCCATAGCTAAGCTGAGTCTCTCCAAGCTGGTCACCTGCCTAATGCTAATGCCGAGAAGCCATATCGGCCACATGAACCTCGAGTACCAGCATAATGTACTTACAATGGCGGCTCAGCCCCTTCTCATTATGCATTCAGCAAGATTCACGCTCGGCTGCAGCCACTCAGAAGTTGAATGTGCGATGGTCGCAAGTGGGGGCTATGGAGCACTTCCTGGAGCTGCGCCATCAGAATGGTGCTAAAGCCGATCAGCCAGGTGTGACGTCTAGCCAGACGCCCCTTTTCGAAAGATCCATGGGCCTTATCTCCTCGCAAATTAGCCAAGTTTGCATGATGAATTTTAATGGCGATGGTTACTAAGGAACTTGAGAAATCCAAGAATATGTTGGCCGTCTGGGCGGAGTGATGCAATTTCCCTTCATTAAGAAAATTTTAATTGAACTTCCGCTGGAGCAGGCAGGCAGGTATCTTAGCTTGCCACCTGCTTATCAACATTTGAGGTTCTTTGTAATTAATTTTCCTTACGTTTTCTGAGTTGGGGAAAGAAATTTTTGTATGACTTCTTTTCTTTCAATAAAAAAGAACTAAATCCAGAGAAAGGGGCATAGTATAAAGCAGATTGTGGAATCAATTATGATTTTTTAATGTAAAGATCTACACCTTTTTATCTTTTCAGCTTTTATCTATAATACATTCTTGTTTAAAGTTGACAGAACAGAACAGAATAGAAATTCAATACAAAACCCCAACCTTAAATCAAGCAAAAACGATATAAAACCATATTTAAAAACTGGAATAATCAATTGACTTTAATAAAAACCTAATAGTATATTCTTAAATTTAGTATACTTCCACTGCTTTCCAATTTAAAATCAGCTCAGAAACCTTTTTGCTATGTGTATCTCTAACGGGTTATTCGCCCATCGGTGCGCTGTGCTAATTCCAACGGGCACCAGAAGGCAGAAACAAATCGAGTACACACTCGATGGCTTCGACCGAAAAGAAGAAAGGTGAGGTAATGACAGTGGCAAGTATAGTACTACTTATATATACGCCGACGGCTCGGAAGTTTTGTAATTGGGTCTCGGCAGATTTTGGGCACGGAAGTTCTCCGCTTAAGTGGGCTCTCCTCTGCTCTGGCGGGCTTAATTCTTAATGGCCAGATGATGGCCGATGTTTGTTTGTTTGTTGTTATAGCCGGCATTAATCGAGGGCCAGAAAAAGAATAAGCCGACGACTTGAGGCTCTACACGGTTCCTGTCCCGGTGTGCGATTTATTGCCCAACACGGTCTTCGAAGCGTTTCCGTCGCTTGGCATTGTCCAATTCTGTGATTCTCCAAATGTCGGGCTTAAAACAAGACTCGGGAGGAGGAGGAGAAAGAACGGGCAGGGGCTTCCTTTGTTGCCAAAGAACCCAGCTCGCCGAGAAGCGTTGACAGTTATGTTTCAAGTGTTAGTTCTCAGCCTCCGGGCATCATCATCATCTCGAGACAATGGGCCAATAAAAAGCATAATAAAGTGACATTTAAGATTTCAAGAAGATTTCAGGCGGCGAAGATTCTAACGGTAGAAAGCCTATTATGTCATTATAACACTTCTTCTTCATATATGTATGTATATATAGTATATGTGCCCTCGTGTCGAATGTGGATTCATTTGGAGTGAAATGGATGCAAATGCATCCAAATACGGTCCCCGAAACAGGTTCACGCTGGACGGAGAACGCGTGGGAGTCGCTCGAGTCGACCGAGTGACCTTCGCTCCAAACACGGCGGTAGCAGGCATTAAAATATCAATATCGGCCATAAAGCCGCTTACATGTTCGTACACTTTTGGCCTTTTCACGGCCATCAGCTGACATTGGCGGCCAATGAACGTACGAACCACCAACGTCGCTCTCAGTAAGCTTGTCAGAACAAATTGATTTCACTGCTGGGGAGAGATGGCTTGCTCGCTGAGCCGTGAAAAATATGGTGTTCGATTGGAGTTTTTTTTAAGTTTTGGGATGGCAGCAATTAAATTTTAATTAAAAACGTTGTTGCCCCCAACCCTTGGCCGACCCTGTGGCCGATTTAATTATGCCTGGCATGCCTCACAGTCGCGACTTGACGTGGCCCTCGACTCTGCTGCTCCTCGGCTCCGCTCCCCAGTGGAACTGTCATGTGGCATCTTGTCACGCGACTTTTTACACTGCAGTGAGCTCATCTCATGACGTAAGACAGGATGGCTGGCAGGCGGTTGGCCATTAGTGGCTGCACGCTGGATGAGACCCGCTCATCGTGTTTAATGACAAACATTAAAAATATCTCCCGACAGACCTTGGCCGCCTCTCTGTTGATTTTCCAGCCGTATTTGTCGAGGGGTAAATATTATATTTACTGATTCTTGCTTATTGAACGATCCGTGTAAATTGCTTGGGTCAATACGACATACGACGCATATATAAAGGCGCAGCGGCGGTGAAGGACAAAGCAATGAAAATACGAAAGACTTAGGCAACGAACTGGAGAATACTATACGTGTGTGCACAAGGAAAAAGTCAGAACAAATATAAAATTGTGAAGTTCCGATATGTGAAAGGGTTGAAAATAAGCAAAATGGTTTTTTAATTAGGTATTTACAATTTTACTGCAAAGAAGTATGAATCTCTATTGAAAGAAGTAGCATTCTTTACTATCTTAGTCAGCAATTCCTGACTTATTAAAAAATTAATAGTATTTCTTGCTAGTGTAAATGAACATTCATTTTTAGAGATCAATATCATTAAAGTTATTATTAACGAAAGGCATAGAAAACTGGATTTGCAAGGTACTATTAGAGGTATTTAAATGTGTCTTCTTTTGTACACACCTTGCCATTAAAATGTTGTTAAAATATTGTATTACATTGTTGTTAAAATTTACAATTAAAATCTTGCTGAAATAATGGATCTATTAGCATAATTCACACAACAAACTAAAGACAATGTTCATTATCTCTCTTCAACTTTTATCTCTTGCTTTATTGCCATCTTAAACTTAAAGACAGCAATTACAACCTCCTCATGAATGGCATATTATGTATCATCCAATCAAAAAGTTGGTTAACAACAAACAGCTAGCCAACCCCAATCAATAACATAACATTCGTTCCATCAACCGCATTGCGGTTCTTAAATGCAATGCACATTGTTGCCACACCGATTGGACGTACAACTGTCGTAACTGCAATTAAAATTTGTAATTTCAAAAATTGTGTCAATCGAGCGAAAGGAAAAAGCAGAAACAGCTTCAGCTTCAACTATACCAGCAACAAATTACAAAACGCCAGCCCCGTAAATGCCGAGAAAATCACATTAATATGTATCACAATCGGACTTTATACGCGGCTATAAAAATGCCGCTGTCGGTGCGTGAGTTGCAGCCGCATTTAGCCCGGTTAAGTGCTAATTGAGATTTGAAAATCAGATCCCCAATACCAGATCCCAGATCCCAGCACAAAGCCGACCGTTGTTGGCCCGAATCGATCGGCCGAATGAGCCAATAAATACGTCGGGCCATATATGAATTAGACAAACCCAATAGCGTGGCAAGACTGAAATTTATATGGCACATCGTGGTTGTTTCTCTCTTGGATCACTCGATATTGCTTACAGGGACATGGAGGCAGAGCGTCATGCTCGCTGGGGCGGTTCAGATCAATAATACGCTTGTTCAGATCAGCGATCTTAAGAAATCTGGTTTTCATTTAAACTGACAGCCTACACAAACAGACTTTTGAGTAATTGAAATGCGTGAAATGGGAAGAGAATACGCCTACGTTCTAAGATTCTATGAAAAATAGAAATATTTAAAATGAGCCTTAGCTTGAATATAGGTTTTAAATAGGTTTGCCTAATAAAAAATATGCAAATACATAACAAATGTGGTCAGAAATGAAATATATTTACCCAGAACTAATAAAGAAATGTGAATTACTAGTAAAACCACTTTAAAAATTAATAATAAGCCTGATAAATGATTTTCATTATTTATATATTTCTGCCTTAGCCAGTTTCTATTATTAAGCTATAAATATTAATTGTTAGAAAATATTACAAGGCTAAAACCGTCACTATAGGGTTCTGTATTTTATAAACCATGCCTAATGACTGCTATTTTAGCTGGAAACTGTATGGAGCCATCAAATCGCATCATTAGTTTAGCCGCAAAAGGTGCGTGAGCTGGCCAACCTTTTAAATGAACAAGTCATCTTGGACGGACTTTACCTTGTAACCAATGAGTCGTGTTGCCATAAAAGTGCCTAAACTTAATGTTAACGTTTTTTTTTTTTATTATTATTTGCATGCCAAAATGGCAGAACGAGTTGGACGGCTTGGACGTGCCATCACCTAAGATCTCCGAGATCTGCAATCTGAGTGGGTGCGTGTAATGAAATTCTGGATTGGCCAATCCAATTCGACTCACCGTTTCCTTGGGCATCGTGTTGCACGACCGCAGGGGCAGCTTGTACCGCAGGGAGCCCACGTGATCTCTGCGGGGCAGATGGATGGCATAATGGATTAGCGTCGCCTAGACGATCGATAGATCGCACACTCACCTGTACTCGCTCAGGCATGTGGAGTTCTTGGACAGGCCTTTCGGGTAGATCATGCCACTGAAGAGCCCCGTCTCATGGTTTGGCGGAGCATCTTTGATGGTTATCAGCATCGAGCCGGACAGGCACTTGATCCGCACGCTCGGCTCTACCGCCGGCTTGGAGGTGGCTTGTGCCTCCGCCTCCGCCTCGGCCGCCGCAATGGCTTCGCTCAGCGAGCTCTGGGCATCCTCTGGAAAAAAAGAAACAAAACGCGATATCGGAAATTATGAAATGCAAACAAACGGCTTAAAACACGACAAGAGGCCTACTCCCGAAAACGGAATGTTTGCGCAGCAGAAAAAGCACAGTTAGATGACGGAGGAGCTGCAGGAGGATGCTGCATCTGGAGGAGTAACCTCAAGAGCCGTTAGCATAAATCATGAGCAGAAAAAAACCACCAAGACAATGGCCCATGGGAGCAGTATTTACTGAAGCCTGCAGCTCCAAGTCTAAGTCAAAGCCAGCATGCGGAAGACTTTGGTAGTTTGTTAGTTTAAACTGAGGAAAAATACTTGTTAGTATTACAAATAAACTTGATGAACTTGGCAGCTATTATTTTAATTAATAAATATATTCCGAACAATTTAAACATATCATTTCTTACTCAGATTACATTCAAAGAGTTGCATTACTTCCAGTACTGGCTATGAACATTTGCTTATAAATCGGTCTTCTATTTTCTTACAATCTTCTACCCTTTTAATGCATATTTTTTCCCAGTGCTTGCTCATGACATTGAGGCGCTATTGAAGCAGCAACATCGAAATATCAGCCACAGCAGCAGCAACAGCGCGGCAACACGGGGCGAAGACACGGCACAGAAGCGTTCGTGGCCATTAGAAAGATGGCATTCTGCAAGGCAAGTTCCTTGAACTTCAGCTCGGGCCATGGCCTGGGATTAGGTTGTGCTCTTGGCATTTCCTGCTTGCAGCCAGTCGGAGATGTCTTCAGATGGCAATGCCAAGAACCGACTCTTCTTCGCGAAGGTACACAATTGGCCAAGACCGAAGACGGGAAACGGGAGACGAGAAAAGCTGGCCAGGCACGTTCGCCCTGGCAGTTGGCGTTGTGTGTATACGGGGCATGTACTATATATATACGAACCCGTGGCGTGGATGGACCCAAGCCGAAGCCCGATGGGATGCCTGGATCGGTTCAACGAACCTTGCAGCATTTCGCATCACTTACTGCGGTTCTTGGGCAAAGTAATTGCATGCAACGCGGCCAAGCCGGTTTCCCACTGCAACGAATCCGTCGCTCTGGCTCTGGCTCAGGCTCAGGCTCAGGCTCAAGCTCTGGCACTCGGCACATAAAACATTTAATGGCTTTCTATTATGTATAATTTTATGGTCTCCGAAGGCGAGGCGAAGTGCACTTCTCAAATAGAACTAAACTAGACTAAGGCAACAATGGATCGCATAAATTACACGTCTCCGAAGCGAAGAACAAAGAAACTGCAGAGCCCGAAGCCCAAAAGTATCTCAATCCATGTCGCTGCCTGAGCTGTCTAGTTAAAGTACATCATATTTTGAGACTTAAGTTCTTTTTTCTGGCGTGAGTTATGTGATATTTCGTGATCTAAACCTGATTAAAGGTGACTTATCGATCGCTTTCTCTGAGCTAAATTTAAAGTGTTGAGATCGATGGGATTATGCCGGAAAAGAAAACGAAACAGGAAGACAGAGAGCCATTAGATCTCATATCTGTCTAAGCAGAGCTTATTGCTACTTAGATATAGAGTATATCCACTGCTAAAGAGAGATTTAACCAGTACATCGCTTTGTTCCTGGAGCTGCAAGCCTTAAATACCTGTACTTAATGAAGTTTATGATTTGTAGTCCCTAATGCTGCCGTGACTTTATGGTTTCTTCCTGTCATTGGATATCATCGGGATATCGGAAGAGAAGTTGATATCACCATAACTCAGCATGTAATCTGCGCTGCAACTCATCTTCAATATGCTATCGCATCCTCGACACTCGATCCTCGTACCACAGCCAGCCTCCAGCAGTTCCTCAACTACTCACCCCACGACTCGCTGCCCGATCATGGCTCCTAGGTCACCGGGGTCTTAGCCAAATTCCCCCCAGCTCCGAACGCAATGTGAAAGCCAGAAGGAAGTGTGCCGCAATGTTTGGCCAGCCGCCTCTCAATGAGGCGGCACCAAAAGCCAAACGACTTCAATGGACTCTTGTTTGCCATGCGATTATGTGCCTGGCACTTTGTTGGCTTTACTGGCGGTGCTTTGGTACCTTTGTGATTTTGGCCAAACAGTCAAAAGCGTTTTGCAACCAACAAGACCAAGACAACAGGCGACTTAGAGAGTTTACTTAACAATGGCAGCAGCAAAACGCTGCCCGATTGAAATGGAGTGTGTTTATAACTCTAATTAGGTAATAGTTTGGAGGGGAACTAATGGATCATGGTAATGCCAGGTATTTCTTTTATTTCCAATCTCAGAGGATCAACGGACTTGGATATTTTTGCATTTTTTAAAAATAGTTTTAAGAGGAATTCATTCAATTGAAAAGAAAACAATTAAAGTCACATTATTCAACAACATTACATTGTAATTGACCGGTTTTATATTATATTTTAAACTTAAGAAGCTCTTCTTCAAATACCAATCAAGTTTGAGTCACAGTTTCGAGGCTTTCTCTATTATTTAATATTTAAAAGGATTTATCAGTTAAGAAATCAGTGACAAACACCCAGTTTCAGTGGTATTTTCGTAAAAAGAATTATATCCTAATCTAAACTTATTTATAAATGATATTGCAAAGCAACATACACTACAAAATACATCAATAGCCCCCCAATTAACATATAAAAGCTGCTGATGTCTAGTTTAATTATTATTCTACTTAACAAAGCTTCAATATTCCAACCAATAGCCTTCTTTCTTTACCAATTTGTTAGCCATTTCTTTTAAGACTCCTTCCCCAATAAATTACCAACTCCAATCCATAGAATTTTAGCTTCTTAATAGACAGATTTATGTACTCACTGACTGCCGATGGAATCTGCGCCGCGTGCGTCGTGAGAGCTGCGATTGTCTGCAAAGAAAGTGGAGACAAGTCACTCATTAGCATAGTTGCCACATTGGTGGGGGGATATAGTCCGCACAGCGACTATATATGGTCGATCCCCAATGCTGAACCCCTGGCGGGCCCCATAGAGCGTTGACATAAATCACGGCAAGCCGACAGTAAGTCCCTGCTCTAATCCATCGCCAGTAAGCTTCTTTAATTAAAGCTGAGGAAAAACGCCGAGGAAATTTCGTTTTCGTGTCGCCGGCAGATATGGCCAGGCATTATATTCTCACGATTCTAAGGCTGACTTCTCCTCCTTCTCCTTCGGTGCCTGGCGAAAGTTTTTGCAGCCTGGGTTAGAGTTGAACCCGAACCCGAACCTGAATCTGTGTTGGATCAGCGTCCGCAGACGAGGTTGAGTCGGGCTTAGAATGGAGTCGGTGGTGTGCCACTTTTTGGCCACTTGGCTGGAATCGCATTTAGCATACTGAGAAGGATGGCGGAGCAGGAGGAGGAGGCGGTCGCCACACTGGCCTCCAGTCTCATATCCAGGTTAATCGCATTGGCATGCAATTGTCATTCAGCGGCCCCGCTGATTGATGTCCAATTTTCCATTTCAGTGCCCAGTGGACGCCAGAACCCAGGTAATACTTACGATTAAGTGCAGCGCCGTGTAGAAAATGTCCATTAGAGTGCCGGTCCTCATGGTGCGACCTGCCAATGTGAGAGAAAATAGGCGGATGTTAGTGTGGTTCGCAAACCTTGGCAAATAGTCAAAAATCAAAAATCAAAACCTAAGAGATTCGAAAACTGAAAACCCACAGAGAGAAACCAGTTTTTCACCCACAACCCACACTCACACACACACGTATAGGATTATGCTAAATCACTCGAAGCGAGCACACAGCGATTCTGTAATGAATATCATGGCCCAAAGGCAAACTTTCTGTTTGCCAAATGGGTCAAGTCGACACGGCCGAAATTCACTTCGCGTGCGCGCTTATTGCAAATGGGTTAACATCGGCCCGGCTAACAGGTAACGATATGAAGGTAAGTCAAGGAGGAGGAGGTATCTCCGAGATGCCAGCCATCGAGCGCTGAGTAAACAAACACCATCCGTCAACTGCAGCATCACGGCATCAGCATGACTCTGATTTCCGCTCCTTTTTCTACCATACGAGTTTGTGCAACAGAAGCCGTGCAGTATTACGCGAGAGACATTAAACACATATCAATGGCCCGTGACAAACGCTTTTCCACTTCCTGCAGAGCGGTGAGAACATTGCAGGCCAATCATGGCCAGGAAGGCTTTTCCGAAGCTGGTCAGTGCACCGAGGAAAAATAAATGATTCAATCTTGAAGTTTCTACGAGTATTTGGGGAGGTGAAGTTTCCTTTGTCAACAGATTTCTTACTTGGGCAATTCATGATTAATTTTATGAATTAATATTGATTAAAAAATGTGGATATAAAATATTAAAAATCAAGTATATCTTTCAGTAGTTCCCTGTTCAGTTTGATTTGTTCTATTTATGTTTCTGATGAAATCAAGTTATGGGGTTTTCCTTTGAACATTTTCCCCTATTTTATTTCAATCTCTCCACATATCCACACCCCTTTTGTTATAGAATGTGATATATTTTCCACTGTGCAGCTTGATTATAATCTTGGGCGTCGCAAGACAACAGCAAGCCGCGGCTTACGCTGATGGCCGACAGGCGATAATGATTTGTTGTTACCACTGCCGCTGCCAACACATTTCATTTACGACAACACACACACACACACGACGATGATGTCACAAGACCAGCACTCCACATCCACTCACCCCAAAAGCACCGTATCCAGATGCAGATACCCCGATACAGATACAGAAACTGGCCCGCTTATTATCCAAGAGCTGTAATCTCCTTGGAAGCCGGAGTCTGGTTGTTATTAAAATGGGTTCGGGAGAGGCACGGAATTGGGTCAATAGATATGGCTGGAAATTGATAAATTGTTGGCATTATGCACTAAGCACACATCAATTTGTCAAAGCTCCGGAGCCCACACTTCCTGAACAATGCGGATCAGAGATCGGAGATCGGATTGGAGAGCGAATGGGTTCGCAACCAACGTGGCTCAGAGCCGAATGCAAATGGCCAACTGACGCCAGCATCGCCATCGGAGCCGGCGACATCCCACGGCGACAATGCCAGTACGAGCGCGCACTTCCATTGGCATTGCAATAAATTAGCTAAAATTAGCAAAATGACGCAAGCTGTAGCGCTCCAACAGAGCAGTCGAGGGAGACAAGTAACAAAAAAAAATAAAAAACTTAATAAATCCGAATTGAAAACGCAGCTCATGCAGGCAAAAAATTAGCCAGGAAAAATGCGGCGAAGCACGCCAACGAGCATTATGAATAATGACTTTGATTGGCATCTCTGCTGCTCTCGTTACCTAGTTCGAATTTAGCAAAAAAGTAAAGCAAGGGAAAATAAAATATATAATGCCAATGTCCAATGGAAATGGCAAATCGAAAATGACCTTCAATTAGGTTCATCGATGATAAGGGAAATTGCAAAGAATTGGGGCAGGTATAATAGGTTGATTCAAGGTTCTTTCAAATTTATAGAAGAATATTAGATCAAAAGGTTGTTTGGCTATATAAAAGAAAAGTATAAATAAGCAGGAAATGAAAGTTGAGAGCACAGCATGCCAGAGTTTGGAGGTTTTTATATCCGGCACCCATGGGTTTTATAATTTAAGTCGTTATAAAGAAAATGTACTCCCGGACCTCATCAAGATATATTCTTGATAGGCATCTTCCCCTTCTAATAAACCCAATATTTATATTTCCAGTGTACATAGCAAGCGCTTCCTTTAACCAAAGCGCATTTCCTCAATCTAATATTCTGCCCATGGAGTGAGTACGTCCCAGAACCCGAGTCTAGAATATAAATTACACAATTTCCTTCCATAAGAATGACTCATTGCCCAATCAATCGAAATGGCTGTGTGTGCACTCGATGGTAACGGATATTTTCAGGTGTCAATTAAAATTCATTTGACACACATTCCGCCGGGCAAATAGCACCGAAAAATAAAAAACTGAACTAAACAAACATCATCGGAGTAAAAACAACAAAATGGGCCGTGCAACTGAATAAATTAAATGTGTTTTGCGTGCACGACAACGATGAGCCACAAAGTTGTTTGTTTTATTGTTAGGTTTTTGTTTAAACAATTGCATTTTCATTGACACGAGTGTGTGTGTGTGTGCTCTGTTAATGTGGCGGCTAAATGACCTCGCGTGTTTCCATTTTCCAGCGAACGTAATTTATTTGCGTTTAAATGCCGCAAAGAGGGTATGCAAAAAAATAGTTTTGAAATGCACACTTAACTTTACAGCTTTCTGCTCGAGCAAAATTGTAAAGTCGCGGGGGAAAAGGCCCGAAAAGCCAGGGAAAATTGTGTGAAAAGGCGCGTAACTGTGCGTAAAATTGCGTTCCAACTAAATAATCGAAAATTAAATGTTAATTGCCCATTAAATGTTTGGGGCAGGGCGCTACTAATGAAGGGAGCCATAGCCAGAGCCCGTTTAATTAAAGGCAACGAACCGACCTCCTGTGTGGTTCGGTTCATTCATCAACGTATCTGGGTGAACCACATTAAACAAGGGAAGATCTCCGAGGGAGCTCTGGAAATTAACCAATTAGAATATCGACGACTCCCATCTCCCTCAGATCTGGTTCCAATCTGGCATAGCCAGAGGCACTGCTGGCAAAATCACAGTAAAATCAGTGAGAATCTGTGCTAAGCACACAACCGTAATGGGCACACATACTGGCAGCGGTTTTAACCACACGGCTGACCCATTTGGAACGATGGAGAGATGCGGGATGCGGGATACCAACTTTCGGTTGCGGTTCGCCATTAAATCTCGTACCGCCGCTCGACGATCAATCAGCATAGCGATGCGTACAGCTAATTTCGCTGCAATTTCGCTGCCATAGAAAGTAAGTTGGGGAGGGTTAGGTATATTAGGGCCTTAAAGACCTTCCCGCTCCGTAACTGCATTGTGTGTGTGTGATTGTATCGCATTGTTCTTAATGACGGCAATTAGCAGAGTCGTCGTCGTCGAACAAAAAGGGCAGCTCCGCGGTCAGCTATTTCTTTATTTTTAACGGGGTCAGGCAACCGGGCTTCAATGCTAGATTTTTCGGCTTAGCTTTTACTTTTACCCGAAAGAAGACGACTTCTAGTTGTGCCATAGCCAGCCCCAGGTGTTTTTGTCTCGAAGATCAAAGGCAATTGAGGCATCGACTTTCACCTGCTTTCGTATGCAGGCGCTACGTCTGGAAATTAGAATTTTTAATGCGACGATCTCACAATTAGCTGGCATTTGATCGGGGATTGATGGACAGGTAGCCAGCTAACCAGTCAGCCGCCAGCTCGCTGGCCAGGCTCCCGAAGTCAACGGTTCGGAACGAGCTTTATTTTTCTTACCTCAAGGTCAGTGCAATTGTCTCGAGTTTTTTTCTCCCTCGCCCCCCTTTGTTCGGCTCTAATGAGGCAACAATGCTTTAATTTGCTGTTAGCCAATTGCAATAAACGCCAACGCCGATACCGTTTAAAGATTTTGATTTGGCCAACAGCAGCCAGCAGACGCCGGCCACAATTGGCCATTAAAGCAATGTGAGAATTTGAAAATCGCACATCATTAGCCGGAGTGGTGCGACCCCACCTTCTGGGGCTGACCTGGTTGTTTGGGTTGCCACACGCAGCAGCAACTCAAACTGGAGCGTGGAGACGACGGCGTCTTGCCACATTGTGCGAGCCAAGTTTGGGGTGAGACCAAAACGGAGCTGACTGGCCAATTGGTTGCGTATCTGCCGCTGCTGCTGCTGCTGCTGCTGCTGGGTTATGTAAGTTCTCTCTGTTTTGGCGTGGATTTGTCAAGATGTCCAATTTGGCTCAAACGCTGACTGGCAATATGCAAAGCGCTGATTGGACACCCACCACAAGCCTCTAGCAACAAGCTCTGGCCCCGCGGCTCTCAGCCTAAATATATTTTTCTCTCTCATTTTGACGCCTAATTTTTGTGGGTTACAAGCTCTGCGGCTATTTTTTGCCACAGCAACAACAAATCCCCATAAACCCCAAAGAAATTCGCATTGAACGTGACTTGAGCTAAGCCGTAGACATGAATGTGTTTGATTTTTATCAGGCAAGTCTACAATTTTTCAGTTTTAGCCATTTACTTTGCGCTTTGCGCTTTTTGCTTTTGCCTTTTGACTGGCGCCCATTGTTACCCGCTGTTTTGTATTTTTTGTTCCCTCGTTTTTTTCTCACTTTGCCCCGAAGGCAGAGCTGAAACTAGTTTTGTAGTTCCGTTTTTGCCTGAGCTTCGGCTTCGGCTTTGGATTTTGCGTCTAGAAGTACTTAAAATGGAGGCTCCCAGCGACATTGGCAACGGGCTGCGGCTACTGGGAGCTAGCCGGATAATTCGTCATTAAAACTTATTTATTGAGGGCCATTTTAAATGCTTATGCTTGATGGGGGAACCCGCTGATGAGCCAGAAACATGGGCAATACTAATTACTGGCTGACCTCATACTCCTCCTCTCATAATAACTTTATCCGCGTCTCCCTGGGCTCAGCTTGTATACACATATTTTTATATTTTACTTTGTTTATATCTGTGCAAGGAAAAATGATCTCATACTTGGCTTAAGTGAGCAAAGAACTTCGCTGAGGTGAAGAAAATTATTTCTCTGGCTTAGGTCATATTCGTTCCTTGAAGAGAACAAGAATTATGTTTAGAAGTTATGAATTGAAACTTGAAAAGTTAAAAGAGTTAGAGGAGTAACATTTTCTTTAAAAAGTTTGAGTTATTTTTTATAAAATTAGAAATAAACAAAACTTCAGAATTGGATCATGAAAATCAATCATAAACAAGAGAGGAAGCTAACTTCGGCAAAATCCGAAGTTTAAATACCCTTGCAGTAAGGTT
>JAEIHY010000587.1:0-18377 GCA_018904565.1 Drosophila tsacasi
AAATGTCTCCTTCACTGCGTTGCAAACTTCTGACTAAAATTATAATACCCTGCAAGGGTACAAAAATTACGTGTATGCACGGATCCTTTTCCACATCGCATTAAGTTAGCATTTTTTAAGCCAAATAAAAACATAATTTTCTCTTAATTAGCTCTCTCTAATTAACCATTCTCATGTATCTAACCAGCAAAAAAAAAAAATTCAGGCTAAAAGACGGGCTAAAAAAATTAAACAAAAACTCGCCAAAAGTTTACGACTTCTCATTTGGTTTCAGCATTTTTGGGTTGACAAATGTCCCTGAAGTCAGAAAAAACAGCGGCAGACGCCCAACTACCAACAACCTAAAGCACCTCCTTTCCCCCAGTTGGTACTCTTATTCAGATGTTCTTGGCCAACAATTGCAAACAATTGCGTTGGCTCAGTGGGTTTTTTCGCCGCTGGGCCATCTTTTTAGACTGTCGCATTTATCGTCATTAAAGTTTTGTTTTTCGTGTGCTGCCTCGTTTAATAGGACCTAATATATGCGGGTTGTTTACAGGAAAACGGAGGCCCGCAGACGGGGACTTTGAAATTCGAAAGTCCCGAAACAACCATTAAATGTGACCTTCAACGGAATGCAGGCGAAGTCAAAGCCTGAGGAGGGGGAGGGATCCGAACTGGATTTCATGCATAATGCATTAATCCGCGGATTCTTCAAGTCGATTGGTGGCATGGCATAAATTTAGCAGACGGAGAAATTTGCAAAATAAAAACAACCAAATCGGAGTGGAAAGCAGAGCAAAACAAGAAAAATAACTTTGATTTTCGGGCTGAAGGTCGTTCCATTGTCAGGAGCGATTTCCCAAGGATTCGCAAAGCTCCACGCCGGTAAGTATGCAATCATTTTATTAGTTCTCTGGGTCCAACCGCGTGTTTCTAGTTTTATGCGTCGCTTAAATGAATTCGTTTTCGTATCTGTCCGCTTTATTCTTGTCTTTTCGGGTCTTATTTTGGTTTTGCTCACTGCCAGCAGTTGTGCAAATATCGCCAAGGTTAATGCCGATTGCCTTCGCCTGTTGTTTTATATCGGTTTTACGTTGGGAAAGGCTTGGAGCGGGCAAATTGAATTTTATGCGTCACGTGACAAACGGTTGGAAATACTGAATGTTTGGGTGATTCACTTATGTTGTTGGCTCCTTGCTTACGTAGCCTATTCGTCAAGGATTGGATGGTGTTCTCGACTCCACTTTCTCTAAATATATCTCACGTTTACCTTAAACTTAAAATTATAGCAATATTTCACTTTCACTTCGATCGAACACCATACAGGGACTTTGCCATTCGAAATTTCTTAAGAGGATTAGGAACTAATTTAAATTTAATATTTAATAACACTCAATTGAAAACCCACTGGAATTTATATCCGCCGGCTCCGAATGTTTTTCTTAAAAATGGTAACTGAGGAAGTGACCTATATATACCGAAGTTGTAATATTCTTTCTCAACAATTTCTCAAGTAGAAATTTTAAGCACTAAACTGGAACTTAAATATTTACAAGGATATGACAAACATGGCAGTCAAATTTCACATTCAATCTTAAAACTACGCTATGAAAAACATAAAAATTTCACCTTCCCTAGACGTGTTCAATGTTCAATTAATTGAAAAGAATTCGTTCCCAAGAGTATCAGGGGTCGACGCCGTGAAACAAATTTTTTAATAAAGCACAAAGCCCCACGAAATCCAGCTATAAATTATTCATAAGTCGCTGCCGCACGGCCGGCTGGGGACACGATGTTGAGCACTGCCGCATCTCCTCCTTGTCCGTGGTCGATGACTGATGGAGGGTCTTAAAGCCCGTCCGGATTGCCGGCTCAGCTCCCTCGCTCATAATTAAAGCAATTTTCTTACAGTCAGATTGATACTTTGCTTGGCTGCTTTAATTAGCTGTCAGGCTGGAAAATTTGTTGCCCACAACCTAGTCCAATTATCTGCCCAAAGCGGAGCATTTAGCTGGCCGACTTGGTCTGGAAATCATTTTTATTCCAGACCGGAAACAGTTGCCGCTACATTCCTTTATATAGTCCCCATGGGAATAGAGCGTCCTTAATATTTCATTAGCGTGTTTATTGCTCTTCATAATTCAATCGGAAGCGTTCCCCTGCGGAAGGAGGTTACTTGGTGGGGCATATAGGACTTGGAAATTGATTGTTTATCGGAAGGAAGAAGCGGACTTTCTGCCATTTGGGCATATAGTACATATGGGGCGCCGGGGTCCATTGTAGGCCGAGAGGGAAGTTTGTAATTGAAGCCGATACGAGGAAGGGAAAGCTCTTTGGCTTCAATGTTGGAAATATGAGTTACTTTCGAGTGGGAGGCATAATGAGAGAGGCATTCAAAGAAAATATTGTGTAAGGTTGTGTAGGGACGCCAGCAAATGCCAGAGGTTATTAAAGAATATTAAGGTAATTGGTTGAAAGTCTAATTAATTCAAAATGGCTTTAAGAACGTTGATGAAGCATTGAATAATTACAACTGCTTTTGGCTATCACAAACTTAAACATTTAGCTCAATAAGAACGTACGTTTCTGCTTACTATTACCGTGCATCTTGTTTCAACCTTATATATTTAACTTTTGCAGTATTTACCAATTCATAACGTGACACAAACATTTTCGATATTAATTAACACAAATTTATCTTCTTATTTGTAAACAAATAAATTCATAACAAAACTGGGTTTGTCAATAATTAGAATAAGCCTGCCAGACAAAAGACAAATAATCAAATACAATAGAACACTTTTTAGGAGATAAGAAACTGCATTTTAAATAAATATATGCCAGCTTGGCAATATCATGAAATCTCTCTGACAGCAGCAAAACAAGACGAAGGAAAACACTTTCCGCACTTCTTAGCCAGTGTATCGCTTACCCATTAGCCTGGCCTAATGATTAATTAATTGTTTGGCCTAACAATCTTCAGATAACGACAACACACCCGGCTACCATGGCTTTTCCTCTCTCCCAACAACAATGGACTCACTCGCGCACAAAGTTGCAACTAAAGTATTTTCTTTGTTGCGAGGCGAAAAGTTGGCCAAATGGGTGAGGACTGGGAGGGGTCGTGGGATGACAACAATGGACGCCAAAGTTAATTGGAGCAATGCCAGGGTGAAAGTGTTTCCTGCTCGGGTTTGCGTTGCTGCCCTCTGGCAAACAGGCAACAGAGTGGCTACGACGGATGCGGGACAGGTGGAAGGCTGATGTATTATTCGCTGCTTTTGCTGGTAAGTGAAAATCCCTGGCAAAAGCTGACATCCAGCTGCTGAGCCGAGTTAATGTGCTTGTTTCCGCCGCTCCTGCTGCTGGCTGAATATTGCTTATGCGTCAATAAATTCCCTCCTGATCAAGGATTCCGGCATAACCTTGTGTTAATTCGGAAACAGCAACATGGCAAGATGACAAATCTAAATTAAAGTATACATTTTGTTCTTCTAACATGTTTAGGAAAATAACACTTCAAGGTATTTTCCCTGTTATAAAACTTGTTGTTATGTCGCTCGTAATGGCCCCTGTCGAACATCGTTAAAGGTAATATAATTACCGAATTCGTTTACCAAAAGTTTTCCCAAAAGAAGATGACAAAATGCCGTGTAATTAAATTGCCTCAAAATAGACTTTCACTCAATACTTAGCGGCCAAGGACCAATTATTTTGGTGCTCAAGACATGCGATGTGGAGGCTCGACCTCCCCCAACTTGTTGCTGGCCCAACAAGGCGGCCAATATGAGCCATTCGAGTTGGCCCCGTCACGATATCGTGACCAGACGTGGGCCCAGACGAAAGCGAGCATAAATATTTGATTAGTTCCAACTCGTAGCTTGACCCCCGAGTGGCCGGAATGTGTTGGCGATAATTTACAAAAATCCAGGCTATATTGCCAAGTTGGCTGTCTGTCACGAATGTACATATATTTTTGTACACGTGTATGCAAATGCCTTCGATGGCGTTGGAGAGTCATAAACATTCACATGCTCCCAACTGTCGAAACAATTTGGCGCAGCATGGCGTATGCGTAATGTATTGCATATTGTTTTTGTGCCCACCATCGCATAGCAGAAGCGTGGGCACTGCTGCCAATGGGTGTGGTAAGTGTTTTGGTTATGGCATATTGGAGCACCGAAGGCTTCGAGGTGCTCCTTAAGGAGCCTAGAAAACAACACCAACTGCGAACAGTGTTAACCCAACAAACTTTTATCGGGACCATAAAAGCCGAATCCATATACTACTACAGTATATACGAACATCACTCATTAATTATCTCCTTGATTGTTTCATTTACTGCCTTGAACATAAACTGTTTTAATGATCTCCAACTAAGTCGGCGTCGCCTACTGTTTAGTCAAGTGTTTCTCCACCATCTTCTTCCATTGCCAAAGAATAGTGGTTCCAGAAAGCGCTAAACAAATAAATAAATAAGTAATAAAGGCCAACGTCAAGGTAACATACGAAAATTGCGTAGAACATTTATGTGCCGAACGATGACACCAGAATTTCTCAATGTTATGAAAATTATATTTGTCAAGACAGAGAGCGAGAAGGGTCGGCAAAACATAAGTGACAGGAAATTTCCATTTCATTTTTTTGCAGACGCAAAGACTATAATTTAAGGGCTTCCCTTTTCTTTTCCCTTTTCCTTATTGCAATTAACTTGAAAGTAAAAGAAGGCAGCCTTGCCCCAGTCCCACCATCAACACAAATTTCTAACCAGGATTTATGACTTGCCGCCTTCTTCGAATTTCTTGCCTCTGATTTATGTGTCCCAGCAATTGAAACTGACAACTCTCCCACTGCAAACTCATGTAGGGCAGGTCGTAGTCAGGGCTTTACTCGGTGGCATTCAGATAAAAGTCGAATGGGCTCACGATGGAGGGGTCCTGAAATTATGGACTTTGCCTTTGATTCGCTCGGAATTGCCCGCATTCTCGGGATGCTTAGATGAAGGATATGCATACATTATGCGAGGGGGTGGATTCTTTATGCGTCCTTTCTTTTCCATCTCAGCAACGTTTCAATTGCTCGGAAAGCTTTCCTCTGTTTGTCCCCGTTTTCTTTCTGTATCTGCCTCTGTGATTTTTTGGGGATTTCCTCGGATTTAGTGGGGCAGGTTTGGTGACAGGGAAAATCAGATTTTGACAGACGAATAAACACCTAACGAAAGAAGACGCACGCACAGAATTTGAAGTGATTTTATGTTACTTTGTATTTTTTCGAAAAATTCCAACCATAAATATTCAGGAAAGCATACTCCTGGGAATTGAATTTTCCTCCTAGCTCTAGTAAATATTTTTCTCTCATGGCTTATGGCAATCTATAGCCTATATGTAATTTCGGATTTTGGTTGGCAGTCAATTGCATTACAAATCAGACAGAAACACATCTCATAAGATAGCAGATGGTTATTGCGACCTTTTGATAGGCACTGTGGACAGTGAGTTATTCATAGTGTGCACCCTTTCCACCTCTACTTTACAGAATAGTCCTTAATGCTGTTAGTAAAAATTTAAAAGACAGTGGGTCAATAAAGGACAGAATTGGTTCTTATGGGACACCCTTAGGCATGCCATTATTTAAACCTTAATTAATGCCACTAAATGAATCACATTTACCAGGACTTCCCGACATTATGATGGGATTCAGCCACTGTGCCCGTAGGCCTCATGTGCAATTTCCCTTTTGGCCACCGACTAAGCAGATAAAAGGGAATTGGGCCTCCATCTGAGGTCTGCCACTAAGCGGCTTACGAAAACAACAGAGCCGTATACTGCTTGTATTCGTGTGCGGCATGTGTGTGTCTGAGAGACGAACCCCTGCAGAACATAAACATAAATAGGCCTGGACCACCAAATTTAGTTGGCCTTGGCCACCGACTTGGCGGCTGCTGTTGTTTGGTCTGCCGCAGTCAATCGCCTTGCCTTAATCGCAATCTGTCACAAAACAGCCGAATAAGCCCAATCGAGGACGTAGTTGGCCAGGCACCCTTAAATGCGGAATCGGCACCGAAGGCTATTGCGGAGGCTGATGAAAATATGGAAAGCAAATTACAGGCGCAGGCACCAGCTTGCTTATCCTTCGTAATGAGACGACATTTGGTTTCGGGGAAATATTAAAATTGAATTTTCATTTTGCCGCCTAAAGATTCCCGGAAAAATAATGCTTCACACTTGAGTGCGCGGCATAAACAATTTATAGTCGAGAAAACAGAAGCCTACAAAATTACCAAAAACAAAGGACAACGGAATTCGGTTTTTCTTAGGCTTGATTATGGAAGTATTCTCTTTGAAACATGTTTACTATGTAATCTGTTTCCTTAAGCTAATATGTCGGAGGAGTATGATAATTGTTGTTAATTTACTTGGAAGTTGCTTCCAAGAGCACCCTGGTAATAATATTAAATATTCTCTAATAAATTCAATTATTATTATATTGCTCGGCGCAGCAGAAATGTATGCTACATAAAGCTTAACTACACATCGTTAGAATTAGAAGAGTGAGGAGCGAGGCAATATTGTCAGTCATATCGTCCAAGGTGCTCCCCTCTTCCAATTGAATTTTAATGCCCTTTTCGCACCCGGTCATTGCCATGTTGCATTTCCCCCGAGTCCGCAAGCTTCCGCTTCGGATCCCTGACAGCTTAATTGCCCTGGGAGCCTCCCACAGAGCCGACTGCCCCACTCGTCCAGGCCGCCCTCCCAATCAGACCCACTCATTGGTTGTTTCCTCACTTTTATTTACACAATTGTCTTGTCTTTTGTTTGGGGCTCTCATCTGGTTTCCGTTTCGGTGTTTTTTTTCCTGCGTCGTTTCTGGTGTAATTGCTTTGAGTACTTGGTCTTAATAGCATGCGCCATTCTTGTTTGCTCAGTTCGTTTCCAAAAATAAAAATAAATCCCCCCAACAGCAAAGGGTTCTGAACCTTAAAGAGGTCTTTAAACTAGTCCTGAACTTGAGAAAAGGTCACAAGTAATTATCTAGCCTTATTTGCCGGGGGTTTAAAAAAGAGCAGAGGCAGGAATTCTTTTGACTGATGTTTGCCTCGCTGAGCGCTTTAATTAATTTTCTGCTTACTCTTCTATATAGTTCGGAAGTTGTTTTCATTTTCAGCCGCTTTAACAGCTGGCTAGGCGATTCAAGTTGCCAACAATTCTGCTGATTAGTGGGAAAACGTCTCGTAAGAGACCGAGCGGGCAGGAGAAAAAGTTACTGGCCCATAAATCTCAAGAAAATCTTGAGCAATTCAAAGCAAAAAGTTGTCCTCGAGATGAAATTGAAAAGCGATTATCGCATCCGAGGCACTTGAAAGTTTATGAGAGCTCTTGTTTACCTTGCCCGGCGAGTTTTATGACACTTTTCAGCCAACTGCCCCGCCATTAAGTCGTTCAATGCCCTTGACCCGAGGCACTTACCTTCCCCAACGTTCTCCCTTGCCCTATTTATTGAGCTCTTGAGTTCGCCGCACTTAGACACGAAGTTCGAGGTACTTTACTAATGCAAATGAGGGGTCCTCGAATTCTTTGGTCTCGAGCTCAGGCTTAAAACCAATTAAAATCCTGCTAAAAGTACAGCGCTTAAGTCGCTCTTTGCTTATCAATTTTAATAAATAATCAACGATTTTTTTGGACCTTTACTTTAACCGGCAACCTTTTTACATTGTTCTTTTTGACCTTGGCGGCGCAATAGTGGTCAGTTCTCAATCGGACCCAGTCGGCCCAAAAAACTGGAAAGAGGGTTAATGTCCGCCCCAAAAACCCAAAGCCCTTCGAAGGGTTCGTTGGCTAATAAAAGTTTCATTTTGTCAGTTGCGAAAAAAGTGACCAGTTAAGCGGTGTCGACTATGGGCTTGGTAGGTAGCCAGGCAGAGATGAAACCTTTAAATGAAATCTTTAATACATATAAATAAGGTATTTCAATTGAATTGCTCGTGGTTTTAACTTATTACTTATTACCACAAGACTTGAAAGCGGTTACGTAGCAGTAAAATAAATCTATTTAACTATTCATTTTGCATCTTCCGACATTGTGTCCTCTATATTAATGTCCTTCCATTAATGACGGGAATTCCCTTTATTCCTGTCCGCTGTAGCTTGTTAGCTCAGATTTGTGGGCCGTAACTTTACGACCATACTGGCATACTGATTGTCCTTTACAACATACTTGGCTTTACGTTTATTTGGGCAACATTTTTTCGAGACTCTGACAGACGCATAAACCTTTTCGCTGATGTTTTTATTACCACAGATCTCAGAAACTAGAATCTAGAGCTACCAAATTTTTCTAAAATATTTGTATCTGTTGTTTAAAATGAATTAATTTCGGAGCTTACTCATGCCTTTGATCCAAAGCGGATATCAAACATTGAAGTTACTTGCAAGGAAATGTTTCAGAATGTTGAACTTTGAGCAGCTCAACATGTTGCTAGCAAAAATGGTAATAATTTGGGTTTTGCGTAACATTTTCCTAGCCACATTGATCTTTTGTTGGCACTTTCCTTTGTCTTTCACCCTGTTGAATTTAAGTTTCTTGTGAATTAGTGCACAAACAGAGAAGGTGAAGCAAGTTAATTTTTTTGTTCACCCGAACGTGTTTCAAACCCGACTGTACCTTTCTTACTTATTTTTTCCTTCTTTTCATGGTCAAAACATATGGCGTAATAAATGAAAGAAAACGGGAGCGTGGAACTGAGGAATCGAAATGCAAATCAACACTCTAACTGCACCAAGCAAATTACTTTGTTTTCACTCTGGTATAAAGTGTATTTTTTTGGATGATTAATCATTTGGATGTACAATTAGGGCCTAGTTCAAGCAGATTTGGCCGAGGGATTCACTGCAAAAGTGCTGCCAATTGAGACACGCGACTCTTATTCGAGCTCTAAACGAATTGAAATTGGAAATTTTCGTTGATTGTTCGCTTTGGGAGAGGGGAATTCGCGAGTCTGTCTCGATGAAATTGCCGGAGTCAAATTGGAGTCGGGTTCATTGGAAATGTTGTTGGAGGTAGAAATTCGTTCTCTGATTCAACCAGTTTCGGGTGTAATATAAAAGGTTAACTTTGAAATCTCAACCATTAAGGTAATAATACCTTACTTTAAAAAATACGGTACTGAATGACTCAGTTTATTTTCCTACTTTTTCGGTTTCAATGTTACCAAGTTACTATTTAAACATATATAAAATACCAAGAAGTAATTAAAACGGCACATAAATAATAAAGTGTATCTGAAGTAGCAGAGACTCAAGAGTTTGTAAGTAAATAACCGATAGGCAAAATATATTTCTCAATATTATCCCCTTTCACATAAGTATCTATATATTTTGCCCTCTTATTTTTCACACGAGGCAAGCGCGTGTCCTGCGCCGACTAATTTGCATAAGGGTCGGGGGGAAAAAAGAAAAGGAGGCGACATTTACATAATCTGGAAAGAGTATGGCATACACGGTTCCGACTTTGACGTTTATCGCATTCGCATGCTAAACAGAATCTGCTGTCACCTTCGAATTCTCCAGAGTCAATACGCATGGCTCTCGAAGCACGTGTGGCTGCCACACTAATGAGTGGAGTAACCCCGCCAGAGGCCACCTGGAGCCTTGCCATCAGCTCAGGCGGAGTGGAAATGAACCGAGATCCGAGAACGTGTTTAGTTTCAAAACTTGACTTAATTAAGGCAGCCGGTATGACGTCATCAACGCCTGATTTTTAATTAAAGCCAAGCCAAAAAGGAATAGTGTCACAAAAATGTGAAATATATTTGTAGATGGCAGGCCAGCGATATCTGTTTTGGCTGGACGTGGACCCGAAAACAAACAATTTGCCAAAAACAGGGACAACAACAGCCACGTCCGCGACAAAGGAAAACTCTTGGGAAAAATTTATTTGCCAAAGAAAAGGCAGGCGAAAACGGTCATTTGCCTCATTTAGTTGGTGCCTTTGGCAACATTTTCTCCTTGATTCGTGTATTCAATCCCATTCCCCGATATCCTTATTCACACCCGAGAAGGGGGCTCCAGCGGAAGCTCTCCTTGGGGTGCTCATTCGCATCTGTGAATGATGGTTTGAATAATTGAATGGATCTGACGAATTTGTTTGGGGCCAGGCAGGCGAGCAAAACCGCGATTCGGAGATCAGAGGAGTAGAGTTTCCGGCGGAAAGGAATGTGGGGTTGCGCGGGCTCAAAACCCAACTGAAAAGTTTTCGTAACTCAAACGGTTCCGCCGCGTAACTCACACTATCATATAAATTGCACCCGTGCTAGGGTGTGTCGAGAAAAATGAGTAGAAGTTCGCAAGTGCTAGAATTACTTTTCATACCTGACAGCACATCTCTTTTTTAACAGCTTAATGGTAAAGATTAGTAAGTATAACAAGAATTTAAGTCCTTAGAAGTCATCCAAATTCCTTAAATAACATGTCACAAACTGTTACACATATACCATTGAATTTTCTGGAGTCCTGCAATTCGACCTACCCTAACACAAGGCCCTTCCAAATCCTGCCCAGCTTATCGCTGGGACACGCACAATTTGCTCTTGGATTTCCCCTTGTGGCAGCGGGTTTGTAATTATCTCCGAGCATAAAATTACGCATGCATATGCTGCTAATTCGCCTAAACAAAATCCACTCGAGTATATATACCGTAGTTTCATCCTCATCATCCTCATCGTCGTCGTCATCATCCGCATCGTCCTCATCGGCATCCCCTTCACCGTTGCTGCCTTTTTTGGAGCTCGCCTTGTCATTCCGCGATGCCAATTTTTCGCTGCTGGCACTGCCAATGCCGCTGGAAGAACCGCTCAGTGAATGAATGCCATTGCCAACATTATGGCCACTGGTGCCATTGCCGATACCGATACCGTTCGCGCTGCTGCTGCCAATGTCCATGCCAATGCCAATGCGTTCGAACCCGGTCGAAATGGCGAGAAGTTCCCCGCTAAGTGCTCGCAGCAGTCAAATCATTTAACTTAACATTTATTCGTTTTCCCACGCACTATCTATCAGTAATTAAATGATCTTTTAAGCACTTTGATTGCCATGAGTTTATTTAATTTTGAATTGTTCTTGTTAAGGCTTTAACGACAGTCAACGAGACGTTTGATTAGGAAAAATATATCTTGAACATTTAGCGTAAGCCCAACGAAATAATAATAACTTCAGGTAACAAATAAAGAGCAGAAAAAAAGTTGGGTTTATTTGTTAAAATACAATTAAAATAAGCGGAAACAAATTTTAAAATTTAACATGGATTTTGAATTTTAGTTTTTGTTAAAACAAGAAAGATAATTCCTTTACAAAAAAGTATTTGGCATTGTCAAAATTTAGTTGACCAAGGAAACGATCTTAAACTAACTTAAAATGACAATAAAAGAGTTCATTAAACGTGGAAAAATAATATAAGTTGCTCGAGAAACTAATATGGAAGAATAATATTTGTTTGAATACTGAGAACGTAGCTCCGACCGCGCTATTAAAATGACTCGTTTTGTGCTGGCGTTCGCCCAACGCGCAACTGATTTGTCGAAAAGCCACGGATGCCGACGGAAAGCAGGGAAAACTGCAAAAAGCTTCGCCGTCGGTACTTCGTTTTTCCTTTCACCCGAAGTAGAATGAAAATGAAAACGAAAGCAAAAGCTTTCGCCTACGACAGAGCAACTTCTTCAGAGTTCATTCACGAGCAATGCTTCAATGAGGCCGGTCGGTCACGTGTGTTTGCCAATTTCACTTTCGTTGTCCCCTCGTCGAAATGGCTAACTGAATCCGGGCTAAACTAAGGCCAAAGCTTTTGGAGCTATATCCGAGCAGCTGTTGCTTGACTCCCTGCTCAAGGTTGAGCGTGGTCGGCAGCAGGACCTTCCTCTATGCGACGCGTAGTGCGGCTCCTGTTCCATCGGCACATATTTCAGTTGGCCACAATTGGGGGCGCAGTTAATGTTTGACAAATTAAATATACATATTCCACCAATTGACTCGATTAATTGGTCGTTCTGTGGATCTGTCAACGGGAGGATAACAGGGTGCATTTGAAGCCGAACTGCTGACGCACGTGCCGTTGCGTGCCTGTTACTATCTCCTCTCCTTCGCCGTTTATCCATTAAAATGGTAATAAGGGAGAGAAATAATAAAACTTGCTTAATGGGAACCAGGTCACCAAGCTCCGGTGAATATTGAGTATTGCCATATTAGGCATGGTCGGCTTATTAAGTGCGAATCTTTGAGTTCAGTTAAATTCCAAGAAATAAAATTATTCAAATTAAATTCTAAATAAGTTATTACTTAACCTATAGCACATTATAAATGGGTTGTTCTCTTATTAAAGCATTTGGGTATCCAAATTCAAAACTTCAAAATACGTTTAGGTTTTCACTTTAATACAGTTCGTTAGTTTTATTAATTCTTATAATTTCTATATTATTTTTAAATTCAAAGAATTTATTAGGAAAAATACATGTAAAACAGTCGGAGTTAGTTTTAAGTATCGTAAATGCCAATATTCGATTTTGTTGATATCAATTTGTTTGAACAAATTTTTAAATGTTTCCCTTAAATATGCTTGGGCTGTAAACAAAATGTAATATCATAACTTGATATAAAAACTCAGATAAAAATTAAATACAAATTGAACCTACTAAATAATTGAAAACTACTTTAAACACCATTGGCAAAAAGATACATTCCTCAAATATTTTCCTGAAACTACTAACATACTTTGTCGACATATTGCAATATTCAAAATAACGACATTAAGAGAATTCTACTAAATTTCAATATATCGATATTTGTAACGATATTTTGTCGGTTCTAGCCCGGAGGTCATTTAAATTATATTTATTTTGTTCTTCTTGAGCAAGTTTACGTTACAATACAAGTTGACACTTGTAACATACTGATCTCAGGAAAGTACAGATTAAATAACCGACTTATTGTTTAACGTTAAATGTTTTTCTGGTCGTAAAACAGGAATTGAAGGAAACAAACTTTTATTCTGCGACAACTGTTTCTTACGTTCAGATATTGGTCTAATTATGACCGTTAGCGGCAGTAGTTAGCGTCATGCACTTGTGAGCACTTGTTGGCTTGTGTGCAAATCTAATTCGACAACCACGCCTACCACCCACCGCCCCAACCATCTGTCATTGTTCGAATTTGAGCGCTAATAAATTTTACATCAACAATGAAGGGAGGCGGATGGAGATGGGGGAGAGACGGCTTGGACGCGTGCATCTTCATCGTAACGAGAACCTGTGATTGGCACGCGCAGCAAACAAATTAGCCAGAAGTTCCTATTGTTGTTATTGCTGCTGTTTGGATGTAACGTTGATTACGCATACGCTGCGTGGCACGACAAAAAAGCCATACAGACAATAACAAAAGTTTCAGGTCCCCCAACCCTCCCTTGTAAACATTTTATGGAAAATGTATGCTCACAAAAAAAGAATTAAATGAGTTTCGAAGTTTGAGGCTGTCGAAAGTTTAAATGAAATTAGCTGGTTGCGTGTTTTTAGCTTTGTCTCCTCATACGTGGCGTATACTTAATATGTGTATCATAATATATACTATGGTTTGTGTTCTGCCATTGGATATGAGTAGCTGCGTCGTGTTGAAGTTTTCTGATCAATTAGAGAAAATACAGACTGATGAAACTTGGAAGTTTAGGCAAATACTTTTTATTGGTCTTTTGTTTCACCTTTAAAGTGAACTCGAGTTTAACAAGAACATATCGGGCCACTCAATTGATTGAATTTTAATATCTGTCGCACGCGACACGCATACATGCGGTTTCTATTGACTCTTTGCATCCTCCTATTTTTCTGTTTTTCTTTATTTTAACAAACAAAATGTTTTATGAAGAGAAATCTATGCAGAATACATTGAAATTTATTATATTAAAATCATCATAACGTTTCGCTGAAATCAGTGATTGAACTGGTTTTTGAAAAGCTGACTACTGTCTATGTCTCGTGCAAAAGTTTTGATTTTTTTTAATTATCTTGATTGTCAATTGGCCAAAATGTACCTTAGCACCAATTGTAGTGATAACCAAGAGCTACAAATTTGAAATCTTGTACAATTAAATAAGGTCTTGGCAGATGGCACAAATGGCATTTGACATCAGGAAATTTCTCATATATAGTAACGTATTGATTTTTAGATTTTCTAACCTCAGTTCTAGCTATAAATTTAGAGAATCATGCTCTTGATCGTAGCCTAAATAATACCTAAACTTTATAGTCATCACCTGAACTTTCAGCATCACAATCTTTATTGCCACCCGATCATTTAGGGCACTCTTTCGATAAGGCTCCTCCGGTTTAGCTTCTGCTTCCTCCGACGGCCCGGGCGGCTTGCCACTGCTGCCCATTAAGCCACAATCGGGATGGATGAAACTCATTTTTTACTTTGTAATTTGCACAGGTAATTAACAAGGAGCTATTCGAGCAATCTCATGCCGAACTAGTTGTGCAATTGGATTTTATATAATCACGCGAACATACACACAGCCCGACAATAAATCAAATCGGCAGATTGCCTATGTTTTTGGCGGGCAAAGCACTTTCACATTGGAAATATATCAAGTGCTGAATATTTATGGATTTTTGATATCGAAACGAGACGTAGCGATCGGATCTAAAATGCGAGAAACCGCTGACAGTGGTGCAGTGTGTGTAGGAGGCAAGGGCCGAGTTGGAACTACAAAAGAATTGGCAGCCAAAGAATTTCTTGGGCTGACTCGATTTCCGCTCAAACAGGAAGAAGAGGAATGCCGCGAGGGTATCTATTAATATCCCTCTCGTAGTCGTAGTACTCGTGTCCGATTCTCCCACAATTGCACTTGTCCCCAAGATCCCGAGAGATCCATTTCCTGGCTCTCGGCAAAGTCAAGTTCAAGTTTGGCGAGAGGCAGTGCAAAAGAGTTCAGTACACTCATTGATACGGCTGGTACTACACATCCATTCTATATCACTCTCGTGCTGCCAAGGCGATCTACGTACAATTGTACACTTGCCAAAAGACGAGGCGCAGCCAGCCAAAAAACACTCATACGCCGTGTCGGCCAGCAGCAGTTCATTTCGCTGTTCGCATTCGCCTTTTACTCTGTTTGCTTAAGTGTTTCTTTATTTTTTGTTCGCCCAATCCCCTTCCCCTGCTGCTTTCATTTCATTTCGTTTGCTTGACACTTTGTTTGATTTATCTTTGTTTTATTTGTTTTCGTTTTTAACGCACGACACTCAGGTGGTCGAAAGAGGCGCTGGATGGGCCAGGGGTTATCACGATGTAAATTGATCTGATACATGCATACACATAAGTGTAATTATTAATAAACAGGTACAAATTTTGGCACGTGACTGAATGTAAACAGGCCAAACATATTAGTGTTTTACTTATCGTTTGGCAAGCAGCACAGCTTCCCACATTGAATGGACAGTACTCTCATAGGCGTTAAAAATTGCCTATGCTGCCCTGCCACAGCCATTTCCCACGACAACGATCGGAGCTAATTAAAGCTCTCGTATTTGCATAGAAAAGAAAATGCATTAGAACCATATTTTCTTCATTTGCATCCGAAGTTCATGACATGATAGCGTAATACACATGATCGCCCCTACATCGTCTCACAATAAACGTGTGGAAATTGAATTAGCCATTAATTGGAATGAATAACGAAGAGAGTGCGAGATTGTTGCAATATAATGCGACTACCTGACTCAGTAGTTGGGAGGAAAAACATAATTCTAGTGACGTAATGGGTTATTACCACTTCTGAACTTAAAAACAATTTAATTACTGATTACAGTAAGTCTGAGCTGGTTAAGTCGCTTGCAAAGCTTTAATGTTGAGATAAATTAACTTTTACTTGGAATTTTAATGTGAATTCAGAATAGAAAACATAAGGTTTGTTGAATAATTTCATTTCATTGAGCAGTCGTTTATAAATAGTTGATATTAAGTCACCGAGTGAATTACCTTTATAGAAGCCCTGTATTTTTTTACACCTGAGATAATTTCCTGGTAAGAGATAGCCCATAGATAGATCTATCTGAGTTACTCACTGGATTAAACAGACTTCCCCAACGCCTAGTCCACTGACCCCATATGAATGGCAGCACGTTTTGTCTGATCTGCCACAGGTTAGAACAATAACTAAGCCGAGAGAATCTTAGATCGATTTTAATAATGCGAAGTTCAGAGAATTTTCAGGTCGGGAGACGTCGCCGATGATCGGGCGGCTTCAACTGAACTCTGTAATTTCCCACAGTCATTTCACAATTTTTTATGCATAATAATGGATGTACTTGCGCTTGGTATATATATTTAAGCAGCCTTAAATCAAATGTTTATTGTAGCAGTAGCAGAAATAAAAATAATTTGAGACCCGCCTGCGAATCCTAAAGACTGCCCTGGTTATTAAATTCCTATAAAATAAAACCACCTTGAACTCTTGCCTAAAGGGTATTACCCTTAAACTATTTATTTGAAAAGCACTTTAAATCCAGTATAAATTATATATACTATTCAATGAAAACTTTCCTCGAAAAATGTAAAATTCCATGTTTCGGGGAAATTACTGACTATCGCTTGACACCCTTTTGTGAAGTCTTCTTGGCTAACTCTAATTGCTATATCTTTTTAGAAGGACAATAAAAGATTTATTATCAGCCTTCATAGGCTAAACACGATTGAGTTTTAATTAATTAATTTAAAGCGTACACAAGCGGCAAAAATTACAAGGTACGCAGGTGTTAATTGTTTATAAAGTCTTTTTTAGAGACCACCACAGGACTCACCTATTTGAGATAACTGGTATCCAGTCAGAAGGGCTGCGGTATTCTGGTAATCATAGTTCGGCAAGGATGTTTTACTGTTGGTAACTGGACTGCTCTTCGAACTCCTTCCCTCGGCTTCCGTTCGCTGTGACCATTAAGCGGATACTGAATTCACGGCGAATCCGATCGCTGCCTTCACACTTCACTTAAAGTGCCAAAAACTCTACTAGTTTTGGCACATACATGTCACCAACTGGCAGGCATACGATACGAGTGTGGTACCTGGTATATATATTAAGCAAATATGTATGCTAATAAACAGCGTTTCAAAAAGAACGGCGAGCTGCGAACTGCGAACTGGGTGAACCTGCGAATAAAGCGGAATAAAGCCGCTCTGTTTGCCCAGCCAATTTAGCGCTTGTTGCAAAATGTAAACCGTTTTTCAAGCCGAAGTCGCGCGCCACTCGATCCGGATCGGGATCGGGGACTCGGCCGAAGATCGGCTGTCTCCGATCTCCCACCCGAGATCAGTTCGCCGGCTCACGAAGCAAGTTCGGAGTCTAGTAACGAGCATGGAAATTTTCACATCGGCGCACGCTGCGCATGGTCAATTGATTTGCAACTTATTTGTTGCTTACTTTTGGCTAATTTTATTGATCTGCTGTTCTTCTCGTCGGCTAAAAGTCATCCTAACTTTTGGTTTAACTGGTTCGGCTTCGGCAGTTGGCTTTCCTCACAATCATGTGATGTGTTGATTAAACAATAATTACTAATTGACAGTAATAAATAATTGTGAATAAAAACAAAAGAAAACGTTACATGTTTGTGAAGCAAGTATTGTTTTATGACGTATGAAAGCGTAACCAAAACAGTCTTTAAACTCTAACTAAGTCAAATTTGATATTTAAAAATAACAATCTAAGAATTAATTAATGGCCTGTGCATTTTAAATTCTATGGCTGGCTAATACTTAGTATGCAAACTATATTAATGTTAAACTAACTTGTATGTAAAGATTAATGCTTTCTTTTCTTAAATTTTTATAATTACATTTTATTACATTTTTATACCCCTGCAGGGTATTATACTTTTAGTCAGAAGTTATCCCAGTAAAGGAGACATTTCCGACCCAATAAAGTAAAAATATTCTTGATCAGCATCAACAGCCGAGTCGATCTAGCCATGTCCGTCTGTCCGCCGTCTGTTCTACACCATTTTGAAGCTATCTGAATAAAACACATAGTCTTCTATATGTTCACTATATAGGTCGGAACGAGCCGGATCGGCCAACTATATCATATAGCTGCCATTGGAACGATCGGAATTTTTTTAGGAAAACAATTTTAACATTGCTAATTTTCATCATATTTTCATATAATTTGAGATATAGCCATTTTGTATTTTTCTATAATTTCGGTTTTAATTTGATCAAAATCAAACTACTACATCATATAGTTGCCATAGGAATATATATAATTAATTTAATTTGGTGCACAGTCGCCGCCACAAAGTATGCAAAACAAAATGACAACCTTGCCGAAAAGGGGAAAAACTCGGCATTTTTATGATTTTGACCTTG
>JAEIHY010000588.1:0-12608 GCA_018904565.1 Drosophila tsacasi
ATTACTATATAAATTACATTATATATTTTATGGCATATTATCTAGCAAATTGAGCTGGCAAATCGAAGGCGAAACTCCGGGCCTAAACAGCTGGCAAAGACGCCAAGGACATGCCTGCCGCCGCTCAAGTTTTTTAATTAAAAATGCTGCAGTGCAGCGGCGAAAATTAATTAAAATCCATACGCCTTGATTGCGCTTCTCGCAGCTCTCGGAGCCCAAAGGTCTGGCTTTGTGCCGCCTGCATTTGGCCCCCAGGGCGGACTGTGGTTAGTGTTAATCAAATCCCCTCCCGCTCGGACCCACTCGGAGGGAGTGTGACTTGGCCATTCCCCTGGCCAAGTCCCTGACCTGACCCGCTGCGAGCGAGGCGCTAATGAAGCCACAAAAAGCTGGCCACAAACGAATTGAAATTCGCGAGGAATAATCTTTGTGCGAATGAATATATATACCTAGTATAAAGATGCTCGGCTAGCCCTGTTCCTTCAAAGGCTTCTTCTTGTATTTATTTAAATTGAATTTAAATGGCTCATTTCTGGGGGGCATGAGGTGTCTCTCTCAAATATGTAGTTATCCTTCAGCTGGTCCTGCTGACACATCGTTAACGCGGGAATTGCCATCGCTATTTGGAACTGAGGCCATAACTTTTGCCTGCTGCTGCCATTATTGTTTAGCAAAGTGCCAGTCCAGTCCTCGCCCTGGCTAATAATTATTCATGGCCATTCGTCCTGGCCAGCGAGGAGCATCGATGCCCAGTTGGAGGGCTAGTGGAGGAGCAGCGCTGCTCCTCCTGATTGGCATCCGATACCCGGCGGGCTATTTCGCGCAGTGCACAAAGGCAATTTATATTTTCATTTTCATTTTTACATCGCTCTCTCTCGCCTTGCCACTGGCTTTTATTGTGGCCTCGCGGAATTAACAAAAAGCTGCGAAAGGGCCAGGACTCGGGCTGGGAGGCGGGGCGAGAGCCGAAAGGACGAGGCGTCGTTGGCGCGAACAAAGCGTCAGGATAATAGAACTAAGTGCAGGAGCTGGCTGGGGGTGGAATAAAACTAAAGTAGTTAAAATTATGATTGCATTGGCTCCAAGCTCTCAGCTCTCAGCTACCAGCTCCTAGATCCCTGCTCCTTCTCCCTGCTCCCTGCTCCCTTCCCAGGACGATAGCAGGACGCTTAGCATATTGTGCGGGCCCATGAATGCGAATGCGGGCAAAGTTTCGCCGAGGAAAAAGGAGTTTCCACCACGAAGCCAGTGCTGTTGGTTTGGCTGCTGTTTTAACCAAACATTTGCAGGAGTTCTGGCTGAAAAGTTCCGTTTTTTGCAGATATCCCTACTGAATAAATCAGTTCAAGGTATTTTTATATTATTTACTTTGAAAATTACCGCTTAAATCTTTTAATTTACTCTCAGGGCAAATTATAAATGCTTTTCCAGCTAACTTGGCTGTGTGTTTTCCCGCCAAAAAACCAGAGAGAGAGCGAGTGAGAGTTTCCTCAGGCAACTCTGCCGCCGGAAGGGCAACCTGGCTCGCCGCGACTCTGGGGCTTGTTGTGGCAATAAATGGCATTATGCTGCTTAGCAATCATGCCACTTGATTGTTGTGGCGCTGCGACAAGGAGCTGAAAATTAGATGGCCACCAGGAGCCGGAAGAGGGAAGAGGAGCAGGAAGAGGGAGCAGGAGCAGGAGCGGGAGCTGCAGCAGGAGAACCATTGCTTTCAGGCGTCGTGTTCCTCTTCCACTTGCAGCTGGTTCAGCGCTTAATCCTTCGTTCTGCCACTCACCACTTGCCACTTGCCACTTGGCCGCCATTTAGCTGCCCGGCAAATTTGCCTGCCATGATAATGAAAGCGGCCATGACGGTGCTGAGTGGTAATGGGAATGGGAATGGGACTGGGACTTGGAATGGGTCTGAGAATGGGCCTGGCAATGATGATGGCCAGCCGGCGCGCTGCTCCTGATGGCTGTCACCCTTTTTTAGTGGCGCTAATAGAGGCTCCTCGCCTGCCATCCTGCTTGCCATCCTGCCTGCCATTACCTGCCGGCGGTCATTTAAGTCCACAGAGCTAAGGACATTATCGAAAACCTCATTGTCCTGTGCTGGCTGTTAAAACAAATTAAATTTGATTGTTTTTAACTTGAATCAATGTTCATTGTTGGTAATTAACTGAAATTCAATTTAAATTATTTACCAAACAAGTTAGCTTTACGGAAATGTTTATAAAACCCTTTTAAAGACTTTCGGTTCGGCAAACTAAGCAACGATGACAGCGCGCTGAAACGTGAGAATTCAGCGCGAAAAAGGACCTCAAATTCCACAATCGCAGCAGCTGCACTCGACTTGAGTCCTTGTCACTGCGATGTCGCCGATGCCATTACTGCCCACTGCCCCTGCCCCTGCCCCTGCTCCTGCTCCTGCTCCTGCTCCAGCTGGGACTGCATTTCCTTGGGGCTCATATGCACAACATAACTCAATGTCGGGAGTCCGGCTGTGGCTCTGCCAGTGGAATGTACTGAACGAACCCAAAGCCAGTCCCAGTGCCAGTCCCAGTGCCAGTCCCTGTCCCATTCCCTGTCCCAGTCCCAGTCCCTCCCCAGAGGGGACCGAGCAGCAACTGGAAAATGTTTGGGCCACAAAATGGGGCAGCAGTCGGGCCACAACAGCAGGCCATGGTTATTTGTGGTCAGCGAAGTAAAACAAATGGCGTCAAATGCTGCTGCCAGTGAGTGTTGTGTCCTGTGCACTTGGAGAAATAAGGGGGGAGGTGGGAACTTTAGAATAAAACAAAAAAAGACAAGTTGAATGCTGTAACTAATATATTTTATAAGCTATTATACTTATGATAGGATAATGCTTAGAACAAACTTGGAAACATGTATTTCCAGTTGATGATAGCGAGTTTTTAAGTTAATGAATATACACTTGGGAATTATAAGCTGAAAGTGGTACCTTTTAGCATATTTTCAGCTTAAGAAAAGCATTTTTTACATTTAATTTGCTTTCTTTATGACTTTCTTTTATCGAATATATATTTATTTTTTAGACATTTTGTTACTCACTTCAAGCAGTAACATTATTTTCGCAGTGTCCTTCTGCTCTTTGTTCCAGTTTTTGGCTTTTCCGGCCATTGTGCTGGCCCGTCTATGTGCCTGTGAGTGCGTCTGTGTGTGTCTCTGGGCCTGGTCAAGTGAAGTAAAGTCAAACAATTGCTTGTGACAAACTCAAGAGCGCAGATAAGCGAGGAATGGACACTAAAATGCGGCAACAGCTGCGTCCCCCTGCGCCTCCCCCGGCCCGACTCTAATTACATAACACTTGCCAGACTCCGACTGCCCCTCCGCCACGAGCCTCCAAAATAATCGGCTTCCGCTGCATTATCGTTATTGCCCAGAACTCGGGCTCTGCATAAGTCGGCGGGACACAGGCGGGACACAGTCGGGGGCAATTCGCACGACATCGCCTGACAGCTAATCCCGGAGTGCCAATCCCGGGGAAACACGGAGAACAAAGCCATCCTCCAGTAGCTATTACTGCATGCCATGGCGGCACTGTGGACAAAGTTTCTGGCCGAAAGACAGCCGGCAGTTTGCAGTTGGCAAGCTGGGGAAACTTTGTCGCTTGCATATTTCAATAACCGATATTGTCGTCATGGCCACACACCCGAAAGCAGTCAGCAGTCAGCCAGTGGCAGTGGCAGTGGGAGTGCCACTCCCACCCAGTTCGAACTGGGTCTTGTACCTGGAGTTTCCTTGGAGTTTCTCTCCGAAAACCTCCGGAGTGTTGTCATAACAATAACCGAAACTTGCGCAAATACTTTGGCTTTGCCAAGTTTATCGGTAGTCGCAGTTGGTGGGCCCCAACTTCAAGCTGAATTCTAGGTATGCGTAGGTATATGTTTTAGTTAAATATTTTAAGCACTGTTTTCGGGCTGCCATCAAATCGGTTTTTAATTGCCAGGCCATAAATCCAGGCAGCTAAATTCAATTACGAATTGCGAATTACCATTTGGTGGCATTCCAGATAACAATTACACGCACCCCTGCGCACAGTTGGCCGGGCCATTACACAATTACACACGCGTTGTCCCAAAAATATTGTAATTAATACACACACACCAACGTGAATGTAGATGAGGGGAACTGGACTCCTGCCAGGATCCTGCCAATTGGCGCAACAAATGGGAGTGGCTCTGGCTTTGTCCCCGTTCCAATGTTCCATTCGTTTATGTGCAGCTTCGGTTTTAACAATGTGGCAAATATTGGCGTCAGGACCTCAACGAATTGCCACTTTGTCATGGCTAAGCCATTGGCAGGGGTCCAAAAAGAACACATGGCGGGGATTTGGAATGCAATTATGTATGAGGATGCAGGAGATTCTCTTTTATGTTGGAGGAAGGTAGGGAATATATTTGGTTTAAGAGATAGTTTTATTTACTTATAAATACATTTTATTTTATTTTATATAAACTGAAGCTAAGTCCAAGCTATTTCTCTTGCGTTTAAAATTAAAGTGAAAAGCAACTGACAGTAGCTTTTGAGAGCACTGAAGTTTAAGATTGTTTAGGGTCACTTTCTTCCTTAGTTTTATTATTTCCTGGCACTTACTAGCCTAACCAACCAACTGACAGACTTATCAATGTATTTACGAAGCAGATTTATCTCTTGCAGCTTTTTAATCCTTCACAGAAACCGTGCCCTACCTGCTGGAAATATGAAATGCAATTTGCAAAAATTGCTGGTGCATTCTTCTTGCACTTAATATTTATGGCATAGCTGCACTTAATTAAATCTCTGACAAGCAACTAAAATAAAACTCTTTGATATGCCGCTGCCGCCGCCGCCGCAGCACTCCACCGCTCCCTCTTGGCACCCGGCAGAGGCGGAACTTTGCTTTCTGGACACTCCATGTGCTAAAGTATATTACTTTGGCTTGGCTTCTGGCACGACAAAGTTATAATAGTCCTTTGCAGCAGCCACGGCAGGGGATGCAGTGAGTGTGTGTGAGCTAAAAGCGGCTGAACACACACAAAAGCCAGCTCGGCACACGCGTGAGTGTGAGTGTGAGTGGGGGGAAGCGAACAACACGGCGGATACGTAACGGCTGGTCCAATTGCGAATGCGTGCGACTCGCTGATGAATGGCAGAGAGGGGGAGGGGGGCAAAGGTGGGGCAGGTGGTGCAGAGGGGAATGAGCCAACACTTAATGCAAATTACAATTCGCCAGCCACAGCTGCGGGTGGAGGGTAGCGGGGAGCAGGTCCAATTACCTAGACGGCCTCGACACATAACCTTCTCCCGCCATCGCCGAAAAAAAAGAAGGAAAGAAAGAAAAATAACACAAAGGCCGCCAGGCGAAGGGGAAACAGAATTTAAATGATTTTCCAAGCCAAGCAAATAGCTGCCCGTACAGTGCGTATGTTGGCTCTGGGAATGTTAATTTGTGTAACTTAAATCTTTGTTTATTTTGAAAAAGCCCCAAGAAACAAGAGAAGCTCTCCCACAATTGAGTTCAAAAATTAATTTAACACTTGTGATTAATAATATTTAGTAGAAATTGCACAAAATTCAAGCCCCTGCAGCGTGCGCCCCTTTAATCGAATTCCATGTGGCAATTAGTTAATTTATTTCCCTCTTGAGCAAATAGTGTTTTAATGTTTTAGTTGACCGCAGAAACATGTGTTGAATGTGACCACTCGGCTCATTATTTGCCGTTTAATTGAATAATTAATTAATTTCCGAAAGGTAAACAGCAGCAGCAGCAAACAGCTCTCTGAGCTGCCCCAGAAAGAGAGCAGATTCTGCGGGCAAAGTGCAAGGAAGTGCCAGTGCCAGTGCCAGACATCCGTATCGGTTAGCTTGTGGCCAGGAATCCCCTGGGATTAGGTCAGCAATTACAATTTGGCTAATAGACTTGTTGGCCAGGCCCAGGGTCCAGGCACGGCTCAAAAACTTTCACTGCGTGCTGTGTGCAACTAATTTGGCCAACTATTGCCAAGTACTTGGGATCCGAGAGCTGCCATTTGCCAGCAATGGCAATCCGAAATCTGGTTTCGTTTCGAGTGCATCCAGTTTCGGGGCCTCAAAGACCGAATCCAGTCCCAATCGCACTCGATGCCAGGCATGAATAATTCAAATTCAGTTTTTGCCCAGCCCGTGTACGCGTTGGGTATATATTCCCCCGACGTGGCTCGACTTTTGTCACTCGCAATCCATTAACACCGGGACACACTCACAGAGAGGGAGAGACCGCGGGAATTCGATCAACAGCCAGGGGAAATGAACTCTGGGGAACCCGATATTTTAGGGGGCTCTGTGTTTAAATCACAGATCCTTTGTGAGGCCGAAGCTCCCTCTTTAATTGACCAGAATGTAGGGAGAATTCAGAACAAAACTTTGCCAGAATTTCATGTTGAATTTGTCTAGAATTTTCCTAGAATTTCCCCGAAGTTTGTTCAGAATTTTCCAGATGACCAGGGCAAACTAATGGCAGCGACACTCGAAATGTAAAATTGCTTCACCTTCCTTTCCTTTGGCTGTCAGATCCGGTTTCTGAGTCGGACTGAGTCGGGGTCAGAGCCAGAGCCAGAGCCAGGGGCAACTCCACATGCTGGTCCCCCCTTTGGCAGCTTAGTGTATTGAACCCCAAGTGGGAGCTGCTACAAAAATGTTCAATTTGTTGCAGACAATTGACTTTTATGGGTCCTGGAAGCTGAAAGCTGAAAGCTGGGTCCTGCTGCTGCCTGCTGGCTGCTGGAAGCTCCATAATGGGGCACTGCCTCCAGGTCTTTGTGTGGTGCTCTTCCCCCTGGCTGGTCATCAAATTGAGCAGTAAAATCGACAAAAGCCGAAAGGGTTGTGCAAATTATTATTGCTATTATTACGACTATTACACGATGGTTGAGGCCCCAGCTAACCACTTGTGCCTGCACGGCGAGAAAGAAGCAACTCGAGTGAATATTATTAGTTATATTAGGGAAACCCTGGCGAGTTTTTATGATATACAAGCTCTCTTGGGAGATCGCTCTCCTAATGCCTAAAAAATCATCATCAAAACTTTCAAGTCTTTGAAGCTGAGGGTTCTCCCTCTTTTTTCTGTGTGTGCGCCTGGGGCGGCGATGAATACGCCGGGGTGTAAATCATTTTGGGTCAGATTACACGCTCTCAGCTCGGGCATAATTTGAGGGTCCTTTTGCTGGGACTCCGGCTCGGATTCCGGACTCTCGATTTCGGAGTGCATTGCTCCTGCTGCCGGGCATAAGTAGGTTATTAATACAAACACTTTTTGGGTAAAGAAAACTGTGTCCGTCTGGTTTATGCAGCAGCATGCCTGCTGCTTCTAGTCCTTCTCCTACAGCTCCTCCTGGGAGACACTCCTAGCTCCCCCTTCCCGCTCCTCACCCGGTTTATTTGCCGCGCTGCGGTTACGCCAAATTGATTTTTATGCGCTCAATTTATGTATTTCTCTCGCACGCGCCTTATTCAAAATGGTGGCACAGTGGCATCCAGAAGTAATGGACCGACAGCACTACAAGGACGAAGAACGAAGGCACTCAATTGACCGTGAAATGCGTTCGAAATTAGTGGAAAATAACCAGGAGACAGGACAGAGTTATGCCTGGCCAAGGAACAGTGTCTAAAATTATGAAATAAACCGGAAACCAATTTGCTGAAATTACCAGCGCGCATCCTCTGTTTTCTCCATTGATATTTGCAGTAGTTTTTAAACTTTAAGCCCCACTGAGTGGGGAAACAATAAACACCGGGCATTATTTGAAGTAAGCCAGGCATAAATATAGCCGAAAATGTCGTTCTGACCAGACCACAAGCATACTGTGTGCCTCCCCGCCTCCGCCTGCTGCATAGTTAATGTCAGACTATGGGGTCAGACCCAAGTCGATTACCCGGGAGCTGGGGTTGCTTCCTGCGCTGACAGGCGGTGCAAGACAAACGATTTGCATAGAAAGGACCTTAGTCCTTAGTCTGCACTGTCCGAAATTCGAGCATATATTTACATAACATTTACATAACAACTTTTGACCAAAAATAAAGTTTCAAGACAAAAAGTCCTGGAAGAAGTCTGAAGAGAGACTTAAAGGATTTTACTTTTGGCAGATTTTTCTTCCTGTGCAGTCTGCGATTGTGTGTGTTTTGCTGTGCATGTGCCGCAGGCCTAGTGTTCGCCCAATAATAATTTTTCGATGGCCAGCCGCCACGCCACGCCTCGCCCCACCTCCTAAGCCCACAGTTATGAAACATTTATGCCACATGCCCCTGCCACGGTACCCCTTCATTGTCCCCCATAAAAAGCACAACAAATTGTCGACAGTCGAGAGGCATAAACAAAAAACAAAGAGCTGCAAGAGAGCTCAAAAAAAGCCAGAAAAAAAGCGGCGCAAAAAAGAAGTCGAAAGCCGAATAAAGGCGGCCAGGGGTTTGGGGGAGAAAAGGTCCTCTGGAAATTGTTGCCTTTTGTGTGTGCGATGGACACTAACAAGCCGCAGGAGGGGCTTTTGCATGTCAGCCGAATCATTTTGCTGCTAATGAAGAGCCCAACATGTGACCATCCTCCCCCTGTCACCCCCTGTCACCCTCTGTCACCCCCGCCGTCATCATTGCATTATAAAAAAAGGAAGAACAAACATTTTTGTACAATTGCCAATTGACAGCGTTGAGCGGGAAGGAGGAGGAGGAGTGAGGCGGGGGAGCGAAACTTTGACATATTTGCCAAAAGGATGGCCTCATATGCTGCAAAAAGTACACTGCGAAAAATAAAGAGGGATTGAAATAGCTGGGAAAAAATTGTAGAGGGTTTCTTTTGGGATATTGATGCAAGTTTTTAATTTATAAACATTTGTTGCTATACTATTTAAGTTAGTCTAGTCTAAAAAAATAAATATTCATTTCTTTATGTTTTTATATATTTTTCTGGTTGAATTCATTGGAAAGATATATCCCTAAGAACCTATTCTTTTGAGTTATAAGTGTAACAAAATGAGTACAAATATTATGGGGGTTACAAACACTACTTTAATTTGTTAAGAACCAAAGATATAATAAGGAATATAAAAGGATCATTTTAAAGGCAAATTTTAAACTTAATCAAATCAAACGGAAAGCGAAAAGTAAAACTAAAATAAAATATTTTATTATTATAATTCAAGTATCCTTATATGATGTTTATATATTCATATATATCCCTTATATATCCCCTATTCATTATATAGAAATATGCCCTCAACCTTGTAGTTTTCAGTGCTTGCGGGTTAGCTTCCATGGCCTCTTATTTTGGCTCCGCCTGACCGTTTTGATTATGAATTTTGGTTGCTTGTTAGTTGGAAAATTGTTGAACTTAAATTTGGCCAGCTGAACAAGGGGTGGAACAGTGGCCAGTGGCCAGTGTCCAATGTCCAAGGGCCGGGGGCCAGGACGTGGGCGATGCTGGTAACTCGTTTGCTTACTTACCTGGCCATTGATGACTTAACCAGGTGACCGACAAAGCCAACACAAACGAGGGGGGCGATGGGACGGTTGACTTTATTGATTTTTATGGCTCACTGGGCTCACACCCCAGCGGCAGCAGCAGCTCCGAGGGGGGACGGGGACCCTTGCCGGGGCCAACCCTTTGCTAAACATTTTCATTTTGTGCGCCATATCTGCCGCCATTTTGTGTCGTCTGGCTGGCTGGATGGGTGGCAGAATGTCATGCTATTTCTGACCCAACATGCCACATTTTTATTTATGCATGCCCCAGCACCCAGCTCCCAGCTCCCAGTCCCTGCCCATGCCTCGCCTCCCCCAAATCGCTGCCATTCGTGTGGCCACAACTGTGTGTGTGTGCGTGTGTGTATCGATAAATATCGCCATAATCGCGATAATCAATCACCCCTGCTGGGTATTCGGCCGTCGAGTCGGGCCTGGACTCGGGTCAAACTGTGATTTATTCGGCTTTTCAACACTTTTGCGTGGGATTACCAGCAGGCTGGACCCGGCGGGAGGCATAGAAAGTGCAGTTGAATGGAGCCAGCAGGATGGCCAACAGGAAGGACTCTGTTTGCTGCATGCACTCATTCATATTCATTTGCTGTAAACATTTTTCTCGGCAGCTCTGCAAGGGCAGCAAAGAATAGAGAAAGACTTTCCCTGGACTTGAGTTTCCTGTCCAAGATTAAATATAAATATTGCAGCATATTCCAAAATAATAATCAATAGAACTCACTGCTTTTATGTGGAAAACTAATCCAGAAAACGCAAACATTTTCCTATATTTTCGCATAATTTATAACCGGGCCGTTGAAATTAGTTTATTACTGGGTTAATCCTGCCACGTGTCATCAGGCCGGCGCTCGGCAATAAATATCAAGTGGCTTAATAAGCCCGGGATTGAGATGGAAGCCAGCCAGCTCGGAGAGTCACAAAATCACAGACCGCATTCCTGGGGCCGAGAGAGCTGTGTGCTCTTTTTTCCGCTTCCGTTTCCGTTTTCGTTTTCGGCTGGCAATTTGTTGTTATTACAAGTTGGTAACGGCTGCTCGGGCCCTGGCATTTTCGGTCATTACAATCGTAAATTATTTTATTTGCTGCTAATTGCAGTTCACAAAATGCCAACTGACCAGGACGCGGGAGCTGCTGTTCCTGCTCCTGCTCGTCCTGCGGCCTTTATTGCAGCTCATAAAGCAATTAATCCGAGGGAAAGCGAGAGCCACAGTGGCGGCCAAAAGCCAGGGCCAAAAGCCAAAGCCAAAGCCAAAGCCCTGCTAACTAACCGGACTAGCGGAACAGCGGACCAGCTCGCTAATAGTTGACGCTGGCCATTTCTAGGGGATTAGCGGCCATGTCGAACCACCAAAACATCCTGCAGGACATCCTCCCAGCCCACTCTTGGGGGCTGTGTGAGTGTCTGTGTGTGTGGGGATAATTGTCAGCACTTGCCGGCGACCAATAACGAGGAATCCAATTGAAGCGTTTGAGCCTGACACCGAACTGGAACCGAAACTGGACCGAGGGGCAGACCACATGTCCACAAATGGGATCATTTGAGCACTGCGCACACTGGCAAAAACTGAGTAGGTATAAACAAAAATCCAAAGGAGAAAAGTAACTTTAAAGTGAGCAAACATTAAGAGCTAAACGTAGAAGGAAGAAGGCATCCCTTTCATTGTTTCATAATCTACACACACTTGCCCCCTTTTAATTTAACAAATTAAAATATTTCCACAAAATAAAAGTTGATCCCTGCATTTAACCAGGCTTAAGTATATGCTGAAACATTTTCTTTTGCCTTTTTATCTAGGGGCCCCCCACAAACCACTCGAAATGAAAACATTTCAATTTCAATTCAAGTTTTAATTGCTTGTAAAATTGCGTTTTTTCGCCTTGTTTTTGCGCCAGCAGCTATTGCTTTTAGATATTTCTGTTGGCATTAAACGCTGGCAAATTGTCTTTTTTCCAACTCGTCTCTGATCCCCGGTCGGTCCCTGGTCTAGTTTTATTTTGTTTCGGCTTTGGTTTGGTTTGTTTTCGCTGCTGGCCAACCAGCAAGCAAATACAAACCTTTGGCCCAAATGAAACCAATTTCCGGAATGTCCTGTCCCGTCCGTCCCTCTGTCCCTGAATCCCTCTGTGTGCCTCTGTGTGTGCCAATGTGTGTCCGTTTGTTCGTGGCATTCAAATGGTCGCTTTACATTATGCAGGCAAATTTGTTCAAAATTAGTTAAAATTGCTTTTCCACCGACGGCTTGTTGCCAAAGCAAAAAAAAGAAAAATTGGACAAGAGCACAGACAGAAACAACACAGGTTTAGGTTTGGTGTTAATGGACAATCAAGGTGCAAAGTTCAGCTTTTTTAAGTTAAGGAGACGAGCTAGCTTAACTAAAAAGATAGATCCAATATTACTTATTACCTTGCAAGTTACTTTAATTTTTTCAACCATGTTTAATTAATTTACAATATAAAAATACTGATTATTATTGTTATTTCTTATTAAATAATTAATTAATTAAAAGGAAATTCTAGATATATGCTAGATTCACCGATTTACCATTTACCTATATATATATATATACTATCTATGTAAGTATTTAAATTCTCAAAACATCAGCTGACGCTGCGCTCTCCCCCAGGCCATTCTTGTTATCAATTGTTTCGCAGGACACGAAGGACACGTTGTTTATGGCGTTCCTGGTATCACTCACACGGCCATCACGCACACACACTCGCACACTCACAGGCAGAGACACAGATACACAGATACGTTTAGGAGTGTTTACATTCTCACTTTGACATTTGATTTCGCTTATCGGGACGCGTGTTTGGGCCACCATGAGGACCATAAAAAACGTCGCCTATGGAATACGGATGCGTCTGTGGATCCGAAGAGTGTAAACAAAGCAGGCCAAGGGAGACAAAAAAAAAGTGAGAGAGAGGGAGAGAAGGAGAGGAAGAGGGAGTTAGAGAGAGAAAGAAGAACTCCAAGAGAAGGAGAGGCATCAACAAGCGACCGATTTGTTGTTGTCATGTCTGGAAAGTCCTCCAAGCCGAACATTTCAGCACACGTCGTTACCTCTTCCTTTCCTGCTTCAGCTCCCTTCTTCTCATACTCCTTGGCCACCTTTC
>JAEIHY010000597.1:0-10991 GCA_018904565.1 Drosophila tsacasi
AAATGAGAGAATTGCTGAGCAAATATTAAAGACAATGGCCCGAAACCGAGGGCGAAGACCAAAAGACATGAACCGAGGCGGGATTACAACAATGGCTGCCATAATAATATGTCGTCGTTGTTGTTATTGCCAAAGACGATGCTGGCGGAGCGGCAAGTGGCTCGTAAAACCGACAACACCGAGAATCTGAAGATTAACCCGCAGGCAAAGTCGCCCTGCCAGCCTGCCAGCCTCCTCCGACTTCTCCTCCGCCCCATCCCCCTCCCCTCCCCATTGATTATGGCAATGACAATAACACCAACGAGAATGAGCGGCCAAAAGGAGGACGCAAGAAGGACGAACGACAACTCGGGAGCAGAGCGGAGCGATCCAGAACTCTGAGGATAAGAGTAATGAAAATGCGCAAATCCAACCCGGACCACGCCCACCGGAGGCAGGGACTTCCCCTCTTTCCGCTTGCCTTCCCGCTGCGGTAATAGTTGCGATAAGACGATCCCACATCCTCCGCCGCCTCCTGCAGCCATCTCAAACTCGCGCTCGTTAAGTCTTTAGCATGAATAATGATAAGTTCTCGGCCCTAAGCCAGAGCCAAGGTACAGTTGCGGTCAGATCAATAGATTTTTTATATTAAACTCAAGTATATAGAATAATGAGCATCAGTATCTTTTTATAATAAAAGTTGCAAGTTTAAAAATTGTCAAATTTATAGACATGCAAGCAGCTGAATAATTTTATTTATATTTTAATGGGTCTTAATGAAATGCTACAAGACTTTTAGGACTCAACTTTCCCCTGGTAATCTTATTTCTACCGCTGCTGTGCAGGGGGCCACCACCCACAATGGACAGTCCGGGCCAATGCCTTCAGCCACTTCCGGACCACCCATCAGAGAAATCCACCCCGTCTTCAATCGCACCCCTACCTATCCGCAGGACTCGTGCTAATCTGAGCGAGCCTGTTTAGCAGCCTTTTATGCGCTCAATATGGCGCAGTGTTGGCAGGGGCCTACTGTTATCCATCCACCTCCCTATCTCATCTGAATTTTCATTTGTTTCCCGCCCGAGATGTCTGAATTAATTATTTATGAGAACACCATGGCGTATAAGTGATTTCGCCATAAAATGTCTTTCCGAGTGATTTTTGTGTCATCTATTAATGAGATTAATTAATGAATTGTGACCACTTCCCCGAGCACCTAACGCTTTATTTGTTTTCTTTTCTCGCTCCTGACGACAGCTGCCGGCTGTTGGGGAACTTTTTTATTATATTATTTTAATAAGTTTCCTTTTACTTTGCGATGTAAATGAGGCATTGTGTTCGGCCGGCGAGAAGTGGAGCGGAATTTTAATATCTGCAGACTTTAGGATTTTAAAGAGATTTAAGAAATATTTGTTAGCTCTTCCTTCTCATCCGGTTTCTGATCCAGTTTTAACAGCTGCCAGGGCCAACACTGCGCATACGCAATTTCTCAGAAGTCGTTAATAATCTTGGTGAATTTAATGATACATAATCATGAAATGAAATGCACTCGCTGCCTTCCTCTCCTTTAATGGGTTTTCCTTGCAGCCTTTTAATGTGAGTTGAGGGAAAGTTTTAAAAGGATTTTTTTTATGATTCTGCTTGCCTAATTGCAAAATCTTTTTATGATAAAATAAAAGTTCCAACACCAACTACCTTCTACTTTAGCTTCTTAGTTTTCAGCTCTAGTCAAAGCCTGTCAATCGTTCAATGGATAGCGAAAAATGTTCTAATTACTCGCCGGAAATTATAATTTTCAACTTACAAGCATAATCGCATCATCAACTGGCCACGACAGGCCAATCTTGGCCAGCTTAAGTCTTTAAGAATGTCAGACCCGTTGACAAATTGCGGAGCGGCAGAAAGAGTGAGAAGCAAGAAGCCGGGGAAAGCCATTTAGCCAAGCGTGAAAACGGCCAAAAGGAGTCGCGCGACAAGGCATTGCACTTAGCTTGACCAACGGCTCCCTTCGATCCCATCCGGTCCCAACGCAGCCATTCACTCCATTTCGCCAAGTGCAACTTTGCCTTTGACTGCACATTTTATTTGTGCCAATGATTTTCTAATTTAAGAGCGGGCGGCAATGGATGGGTTTTGGAAAAACAATTTCCCGCCCAGCATGGATTTTGCAAGGCGAACGCCGCAAAATGTCTGCCGGCGACAAGAGATTGAGCAGCTGTAGGAGGTAGGAGGTGCAGTGGGTAAAACAACAAAAATAACATCGAAATTAATTAAAAAATCACATGGAGAGGACCAAGGGACTTCATGCCAGTGAGTCAGTCAGTCAGTCGGCTTGAGTTTGAGCCCGTCTCATCACGGTATTTATGATGCCAATCAGCCCTTTGCTGCGCTGTCGATGCCACATTTTTAATTTACTCTGCGCGGACAGGATAAACCCAGCCCCAGCCCTGCTGCTCATCTCTTTTCTCAGTTTTCCGTTTTTCCGCTGGTTCAATAAACCCCATACAATTCGCTACCAACTGCTGTCCGGGGACTTCGAATGGTATTCGGACTCCAACTCGGACCCACTTCAAGTGTAGTTAATTTTGATTTGCCTGCCGATGCTGCAGCTGTAGCCTTTCATGATTGTTGCACCACCCAACCCCTTCACCATAAAGCAGCTACATTCGTGTCCATTTAGCGGAGTTTCCACGTTCGTTTTTTATGGGCAGGGTATGTGAACTTTGTGAAGTGCTTTAGAATGTTAGGAGACAGTCTTTATAATCCAGTGAGAAACGGAGATTGAATAGAGGAGTTGTATTGTTTACAAAGTCGTCGCATTAACGCGTTTTCTCTTAGAACCTGACTTGGAATTTCCTTGCTTCCGTAGGAATAAAGAACAAATTGTAAAGGGGAATAAAATTCTTTAATAAAGATTCCTGTAGTGCGAAAAGGAACACTAATTGCTAATTAATATGTAATTGTAAAGATTGATATGAATAGGGATAGGATTCCTCGAGCGCGGAAAGGAGCTCATATTGCTAATCCTTTAAAACATAACTTAAAAACAGAAGTAGAATGCTTTAACATTCCCCTTCGTTTTGTTTCAGCTCATTTTAAGCTTGCATTTTCATTTACATTTTTCACCGTCCGTCATTAAGTGTGGAATTAGTTTACTGTGCTAGGACGACGGCATCATGTGAGTCCCTTCGATACGATTGTACACAGACATACAAACACACGGGGCCTCTGGGATGATATACAAACAGAAGCCTGCCTGCAACGGCTGCTGTGGCCCAGGACTCATTCGACTGGTGTCCTGCCGACAGTTGGCCAACATTTGCACAGTTTTGGGTCGCTTGGCTGGCTTCCGCCAGCACCGTCGTCGTTTCTGCTGCCGCTTGCCTTGTTATTAACATGGCTTATTGCTGGCCATAATGGGCGCACCTCGTTCCCTGTCAACCTGTTCCCCTCGTGCTGTTCTGTCCTGGCCCGTCCATGTGCCCGTGTGGGTAGTGTTTACTCCTGCGGTTGTTAGCCTGTGTGCTCTCTCCTTCGCTTGTGTTTTTGTTTGCCGAGCGGTCATGCATATACACGATACACACACACTACACAGAAGCACAGTGTAGATGTTTGGCCAGCAGATTTCCCCAGCGATTTCCTTTGAAGCTGCTGCTCCGGCTGCTCCTCGGAATTTTTTTCGAGCTTCCCTCGCATATTCCCCCAAGTTCACTTTGTTAAGCGTCCTTCGGAGCATCCTAAACTTCTTGGTTAAACAGTTTTCCTGGCAACATATTTAAATTGGCCCGCTTGAATGCCATCCTCCCAAAGGATGCCCCAAATTGATGGCAATTTCAGTTCGTTTTAAGGACAATAAATGGAATTAAAACACAGAATGAATTGATTGAATTGACAATGGGAATTATGATTGATTTAAGCCCGCCCATCGACTGCACTCATGTTCACTTTAATAGTTGTCAGCGTGCGACTCATAGCCGTCATCAATATGACAATGTACAACGTGGCGTATGCTTGACAACAATGAAAATGGCCATAAATGCAATTCGTGCTTGGCAACATTGTGCGCGGGTTATTCGCCGTTGCTCCCCCACTTTTCCCCGGGAAATGCATAATCGACATGCAATAAAAAACAGCACTGAAAGATGCCACTTTGGGGCGTCGAAAGTTTGGGTACCCTCTCAGTGGCACTTCTCTTATGGTCGACGTAGCAAACTGCACGAGGATATGGAGGGATTACCCCGTAATTAGATGTATGTGAGGCCGTTTTTAAGCCAACTTTATCTACTCGTAAAATATTTTTAACGTTTCCCTTTTTTTATCTTGCTAATAAATAAATACTGTATTCTATGTAAAATATTAATATTTTAGTGGTATGATTTAATCTCCTTATTTAAATGAAATTTCCTGAACTATTTACCACATTTTTGGCAGTTTCAAATCGTAAAATCCCCTTCTTAACGAACAAATACGAATATATTTTCCAAAGTCATTACCGGTTCAAGTAATAACCCATGAATTTTTATCTCACTATTCGTACTTAAATTTTTAACAATTTTAAAAAATATAAACTTTTTGAACCCATAACAGGGAATAAACAAACTTCTTAATAATTGAAAATCAAGACCCGGAAGTGACAAAATAAAAAGAAGCAGTTTCCTGCGCTCTTGCATTGTCCCATTTCCGCTGCACACTTATCGGGTCCTTCCGCTCTTGATTTCGTCCTTACAATTCATACATTGCAATGTGTGCCACATGTGAGCCCCGCGGGTTAATTAAGCTCACCTTTTGGCAGCAATCCGTTCTCGATGATGCGAGCCTCGAGCAGGAGGCGCGGCAGGAGCAGGCAGAGGGCGATCAGGATGTGTACGAAGGCCGCCGTGGGTCCGCCATGTGTCCACAGGGCACGCAGAGTTCCGCCCCGCGATTCCTCCTCGAGGCCATCCTGCGGCGAGAGAGTGCAGCGCCGCTCCCTAGCACCGGTGGCCAGTTTGATACCGTCGTTCGCCAAGTTGCCAACCTGTCGACGAGCAGTTCATAGAATTCGAGATTATTTAAATGTAATATGCAGTTTGGATTCAGTGGGTCGAAACAGGGGGGATTGAGAATGCGACTGCGTGTGTGTCAAGTGGATGTGTGCCAAAATAGTTCACATATGCAAATGGGTTGCCTTTTGGGCGGGATTAACTTAGGGGGCAGGGGACTTGGCAATGAATGCTTACACTAGTTAGCAGGACTAGTCCAGACTCTAAATTTAAATTGGTCATTAATGGGTTTATTTTTTATTTTGTATGCGGTTTTGGCAAATATAGTACGTTTGTACTTTATTTAGCGGAAACTTTTTTTAAAAGATTTTTTTAAATAAAAAGTAAGCAAAAGAGCTCATTATAGGTAACATTTGTTAGCATTATAATTATGTTATCGTACATTTGGTTTTGATTGGTTTTATTTATTGCGATTGTATTTTTAGTTTTACTTAGTTTTATTAAATTTTCGTTCGTACCAAAATCTAGAGTGACCGTAGACTTCTTATTCACAAAATCTTTTCTTCTCCTAACCTAATTTACTAACATCTTGAAACAATGGAATGGAACATAATGCTGAATGGAATGGAACATAATGCTGAGTACTTACTACAAACTGGGATGGTATCTTATAGCATCCCGGCTAACAATTATTTTATTGCCCCTTTTAAAAATATCTTGTACACAGGAGATTTGTAAACTAGTGTTATTGATTCAAGCTCGCTTTCGCTTCTGGCTCATGAACGGAAATTGAAAATTTTCCCAAGATGCACTCAACTTCCTGGAAAATGTGCATACATATGCAATTTAATTTTCTCCAATATTAGGTGAAATAATTCAGTAGAGGACAGAACTGCTAGCAAAACCGACTCATAAAAAAATGTAATTATATCGTAGCTTAATTGAATTAAATAATCAGCATTTAACAAATGAGCCAATGGCATTTTCAATTTGTAATGGAATGGAAACAAAACAAAAATTTATAATCAAGATTTAATTGAAAAGAATGCAGTCACAAGCTATTTATTCCCTTTAATTAATAAATAAATGAGTCAAAAATGTGAAGATCAGGTAATTATTTAAAAGGTGACTAACTTTAAATACTCCACCTAATAAGCAAATACCTATTATTATTACCAGCACAATTTTAATAGATTGACAATTGCATTTATTAAGCTAAAAACCAAAACTACATAAGTATATAAAGCATCCTTGTTCGAAATTCCCATACAACTCAATACTAATCAAAATCAGACTGTCCAATAATGTGTGCATATAAGCAGCAGCATAACTCAATTTGTCTGACTCGTGGTCCATGGGTTCAATCACTATATTTGCTGCATAAATTATCCAGTTGTTTCGGGTGACAAAAACACTTCATAATTGCCGGCAACAGGCAACTGGCCACAGGGACTGTCAGAGCAATATCATTGCTCTGAGGTTGACCGCACACCAGAACACCGACAGATGGAATGACAATTTAGTGTCCTTCTCCTTTGGGGCTTGAGGCAATTAATGTAAAAAAAGTGTATATCCACATACAAAATTCACGCAAACTGCGACAAAACTTCAATTGAACATGTGTAGAGGGAAAGGCAAAAAAGCTTACTCAAAATACGCGCAAAAAAGTGTTTTTGTATGTTGCCTGTTTTAATGCATTTTTTATGGGCTCGCGATTCGAACGGCGTCGGCATGAGAAAAACCAAAGCATTGCGCATACGACGCGTTGGCGCATAAACAACAGCAACTAAATAAAGGAAATGTTGCACGTGACAAATGGCAAAATGAAATATTTATATACGCGCACACATGCAATATACATGCATCTATTATTTCCCATATACATATATATACATATATATATTTTTATATGTACATATATATCCACACGCTCGTGTGCCATTTATCTAGCGCGGGAGGAAAAAAAATGAGCAAAAAAATCACGTGCACGTTATATAAATAAATGGGAGCTGTCGGGCTTTTAAATTAAAAACAAGCAGACATCAGCATGATGAAGAAGCTTCGGCTGGAGGTGGATCTCCATCTCCATCTGCATCTGGAGGTGGAAATGGAACTGGAGCCAGGCCAGGACCGGTTCCAGGAGCGAAAAATGGAACTCAACTCCACTCGTTCACTTTGTTTTCCTGCGCTCCGGTTTCGGTTTTGTTTGGCCCGTCTGGTTTGGTTTTGGGTTTTACTCGTTTCGTTCCGTTTCGAGCAGCAACAATGATTGCAATTTGCAAAAAGCGAAAATGCATTTGAAGTGCACACAGCCGGAGGAGCGGTAGTCGGAGCGGAGGGCTTCAGCTGAGAGCCAGGATGATAATGTATTTAAATGTGCCAACATTTCGCGGCTGCTTCACCGCCGTCGAATCAACTCAAATTCTTGTCGGAATGCGGTGCAGCCGTTCATTAACGTTTACGGTTTAGAAAATCCTGGTAGCTGGCTTTTCAATTATAAGTAAAAAAAAGCTAGAGATGTAGGAAAGTCTGATTATAGGTATTTAGAATGTGAATACATTTTATTTAATTAAAACCTAGATTTATCAAAATTTATAATATGCTGGAAAATTGAACTTTACTTTAACATTTTGTTGGTTCATTCTTTTTTATGAAAAATTATCTGAGCAATTTTATTTTTCCCATATCTACCAGAATATTTATCAAATATACATATATCGTTATCAAAAAAAAAGCCATGACAACTGGGCTTCGAATTTTTAAGGAAACTTGTATATTTTTCACAGTTCAAATAAATAAATATTATCCTATAGATAAAACGATAAGATAAAAGATAAAAGTTAAAGAGAATGTACTTAACATAAACATATACTAAACATAAACGTTAAAAACTACTTGCTGGTTTTAATAAACCAAAATGAATGAAACTAATATAATTCTTAATAGACTTTAAAGTGAGGATCATAAACTTTTGGCAACCAGTACCAAATCAACCAGCTCGTTTCCTGCTTTTGAAAGTTTTTCACTCGAAAGCACCTCACATGGGAGGAGGTAGGTGTTGGTCAACCATTTCGTTAGTTGTTCTGTCCCCACATATAAGGGATGTAGAATGTGGCTTTTATCTGCCACCCCGTCGTTTCATTCGTTTAATTTCGAATGCTGTGCAAATATGAAAGTCGCAAAGTTTTCGCATCTCGTTGTTATGGCGGTGACAGTTTGCAGCTCCGTTGTTGCCTGCTCTTTTGCCGACTTTCCCCCAGCTGGTGACTCGTCTAACCGCCGCTTTTCCCACTTTCCAATTGCCCCAAAGCCTTATCGGGCGACACATACTCCCGCCCGTAGGAGAGTGGTCGTAATTGTGACTGGTCTGGTGGTCTGCTTTGGCGAGAAACTAAGCAAAAACTATGAACTTCTGTTCCCAGTCCTTTCACTGTTGTGATTTCGGGATTCCCAGGTCTCTGGCCAAGCTCCGATAGCCACGCCTCAATGGTCAATGTTGGGATTTTAGTTTGCAACCAATTTCTGTTCGTTGTCCTTGCTGTTGCCTTTTATTAAACGTTCGCCGACGTGTGACGGACCACAACCCCCCACAATCTGTCTGATTTCAGTGCAGCCAATTTGTCTTTTTAATTTTCACAGAAGTGAAAAATATTAAACAGCAAATGTCTTAAAGTTGTGAAATAAATTATATAAATAATAAACCTTCAATTAAAAGTACAACGATTAGTTACTATTTTCACTTTAAATGCTACGTTTTTTGTTTAAAATTTTCACTAAATTTATATTAAAGAATAGCTAAATTAATTTTAAAATACTATTCTCCATAATAATAATAATTGTGAAAAAATACTATTAACAAATTAAGTTTCCAAATTAATTGCATTCAGAAGCAAACACCTTCCAAGAAGACAGAGAAAAATATTGAAAATTTCCCATTTATATTTTTACTAACCAGTTATTGCTTTATTTAATTTTTTTTTTTTTTTTTAACCACTGTCAGCACTGCTTGTTTACCCCCTTTGTGACTCTGCTCAATGTTGGCGGTTTTCGGTAGTTTTCCCCCATTTCCCAGCGCTTTCCCTTGCTTTTTCATCGCCCTCTGTCTGGACGCTGACTGATAGGCAGCTTTTTCGAGCATTTTTTGGTCGCTTTTGATGATGCTGTTCGTGTTGTTGATGCTGCAGCCGCTTTTGTGGCTGTCTGGCGGCGGTAAAAAGGGAATATTTGCATACAATTTGTATACTCTTTTGTAGTGGAAAACAGTCATGACAGGGATTTTTGTGATGGGCCTATGAATATTAATTTAGAAATCAATTGGCGATTGGAGGTCTTTGGTTGAAAAAGTGTTAAAGTTTCAAATAAAAATAAAATAAAAACAAATAATTACGGCAGTAATTTAAAAATACACTTTATGAGATGGAAAACCATTTAAGAACGTTAAAATCTTCTTCAGCATATAGAAAAATATTCTTAAAAACGTTTAAATTTAAAGCCCAATATATTAACAAGGAATAACAAGATAGCCGTAAAAATGTTAAACAAAGACCACACAATATTTAATAATTAATTATGTTCAAGAATGTTTGACTAGCTATATAGCCCTTTCCCAAGGCAATAATACTCTTACTTTGAAAGGAGTATAATCAACTGTTCAGGGGCTGAAGCAGACACTTAATGGAATTAAGCTTTCGATGACAGGGAGACAGGGGAAAAGGACTTCCCGTGATAGGATCTATGGCCTGTCTGCTGTCACTTCGAATGGCCCCGGTCCATTGCCGGTCTGTGACCATATACAGGAGCCACGGCACTCCAGCCCCAATCTCTCACACCAGATGCCTGCAGCTTCCTTCCATTTCGCTTGTTTTAAAAACAAGCCAATTATTTGTGAAAACTTTCAGATGGAGCGGGGACAGGACGGAACACAACATACGAGTATATGGGGGAGAGGATCTGGAATGACAGCAAGTAAAGCACTTGCATCACAGACCAAGCCAAAAACGGCAGAGAAACCAGAAGAAAAATTATTACGAAAAGCCTACAAAGTATTTTCATTTCATAAATATAATTTTTTGTTTAAACAAGGACTTACATGTGATTATTTTCTTACTAGATAGCTTACTGCAGAACTTGAGGATATTGTTGTTTCTAATTTTAATTTTAAAATTAATTCTTTTACAATCTTTAATATTTCCAAAAACGAAACCCATTTCTTGAAGTGGGATCTCCTGTAATAACCCCAAAACAGTGGTAGGCCTTCTCTCAAAATTCATGTTTTTAAATCAATGAAAACTCTTAATTACTTAACTATTTTGAACATTTTTAAATTTATTTTTAAGTGCATTATCTCCCTCTGCTCCTCTTTTCCTTCCCGTCTTTCATTTTAAGTGGCTTTTACCAGTCGAAGCAGGGGGAAAGCACTAAAAGGTGGTGGAGTAAATGCCGTTTGTTGGTGATTGTATTTTTCTATCGAGCTTTTTGCCATCATCGTCGTCTGCCATACACTTTATAGATAGATGAAAACTATAAAACACTACCGAACTGCATATATGTACGCTGAGACAGGGGTACGAGTACTAGTCCATGGCTAGACCAGGGGGAAATATGACGGGGGAAAGCCATAATTGCATTTATTACGCTGATAAAAACAGAGACACTAGGGGAGCCGGCAAGGGAGCGGGCAGCAAACACACACAGGACACACAAATGGAGGACACTCTCGCCACGAGTGTGTCTGGGTGTCGTCAGCCATTTTGCGGATGCATTGAAAAGGACCCGCAACGTATGCTGCTGTGGTCCTGATCCTGCATCTGCTTGTACTCCTCCACTGCTGTTTTTGTTTGCAAATAAATTTAATAACGAGAATAATGCCACTAAAAATAATTCACACAAACACAAAGGCATCCTGCACCCAGGCAGACAACACAAAAAATTTAATTATTGAGTGCAACCGAGCACACACACACACAAAATACACACAAACACACCCTGGACGACTGAGGACGAACACTCCCATGGACAGTTAATTATTGC
>JAEIHY010000606.1:0-24636 GCA_018904565.1 Drosophila tsacasi
AAGCGCCCCGCCATTTGTGTTCTGTATTTTTTAGACCTGCTGCTGGCTGTGGCTATTAATCAACTAAACGTTGCAACTATTTGAAAATGGTCAGCACCGTCTGGTCAACGTGGAATGTAATCAAAAATTTTTAGGACGTGGCCAGGCTCGTTTAAGCCGTAAAAGGGAAACGCCAACGAAACAACAGAATGTCAACCGAAACGAATTTTCAACTGAATTTTTCATGCTGCCTGACAAAAAGGCTTAAAAAAAGTATTGAGCGGCTCACATGTGTTCATCAATCAAAGCTATACTCCTTCTCTTTTTAAGGGAATATGCAAATATTGTAGAATATTTTTTTTGGGCAGCGCCAGAGATATGGCGGTTTTTTCAAACGGAAATTTAACAAGTTCGTATGGCAAATCGCAGGAGAGATTTGATAGCGATTTGTTTTCATAGTTTGCTGATTGAGCGACGCGACTCGGAGGCAACTGTGCGAAAAAACCAACTGAGATTCGGAATGTCCGCTGCTGCCGCTGCACAAAGGACGCTTGTTAAGCCCCGCCACTTCCTGGGCTTTGCTCCGTCGCGCTTTTGTGTCATTGTCACCGCACTCTAATTGCGCTAACCATCTGCACACACACACCTCACACACACCTCAGAGGCCCCTCCCCCTACTGCCTGCCAAAAGTGTTGAAAAGCACTTGAGCAGCGGAATAGTTCGCTCTTTTTTTCCCAGTGGACAAAAGGCGAACAATGCCCTGGTAATTGTATGCGGTTAGTGTGTGTTAGTTCCCATTGTAAGTCCCCTCCTTTTGTTCTTGCCTCTTGTCTCCTGGGCTGCCCCCTTTCTCTCAGTGTTCTGGCTGTGGGTTTATGTGCGAAGTTTATCGGCTATTAAATCACTTTAATGGCTTTCCATGTTCGGAGTAACACAAGATTCGGCAGCCCTTTTAATGGGTTTTTATAGGGATCGATATGACAGAGTGTCAATGCGATTGGAGTGTATACTTGAGGTTATAGATCTAAAAACCCAAATTAATTAAACTAAAATAGTACGTTTTAATAAGATATTCTGTCCCTACAGCTTTTAGTTTACTCAGTTTTCAATGCCAACCTTAAAGGACTCCTAAAACACACTGAAAACTCATATTTTCTTTCTCTTTTTGTTCTGGTTCTTGATCACAAGTAATTCAGAAAATTAAAAATATTTCTTAAGCTGGCAAAAAATGAAAACAGAGAAGAGAAACTCCTCGCAAAGCTTAATCCCATCCAATCTCAGTGGTATGAAAACCATATGTTCCCCAACTCCAGCCACTTCTTTGCACCTTTTGCTCTTATCCCAAAGTTTCCCTCTGTTTTTTGTTGCCTCCATTCTTACCATAATCCCCAACAAATGTGCCTTATCTCTGGGTTCTGGATGTGCCACAACTACGACGTGCAGGGGCAACCCGAATATAAGCCAGACCGCTCTCCTCATAATCAGGGGAACACTAGACAACAAGGGAAAAACGCAAGCCATAAATGAGGAATTATGAAAAACACACATAATTCATAATTCGTTTTTAATAACGCAATCACTTGAGCACACGTGCAGGAAGCTTCCTGTTGGAAAACTCATGAAATGTTGGCAGAGAAAGTCCCGGGTTCAGTTGCTCTGGCAACTTTAATCCTTTGTCTTGTTACGAAAGGGTTTCCCCGCTTTCTTGGCCCCGGCTAGACACATTTGTCATCTTATTCGCCGTTGCCACCTCAGCAGACGGCGTCAGTTGTTGTGTTGTTTTTGAGATTGCAATGAGATTTTTTTCCTTGCCATATTTTGCATATGTTTTTGCCGATTCCATCGGCGTCAGTTGGTATTTATGGCGTCGGAGGGGAATTGTTTATGGATCGGAGGAGACTAACCTCAGCAGCATAAACTTTGTTTACGCCGAGAACACCCAGGAAGATGATGCAGTTCCTCCAGTGTGATTAATCCAGCAGGAAGTGTGCTGTAAGTCCGAACCCCCCGATACACATAATCTGTCTTTAATCTTTCAATATCGTTAACTGCACAGTAGGCCGGCAGTCCCCTCGTCTGGCAATCGGGCACTTTATGGATCACTCAATAGGTATACTTCGGGCAGAAGTATATATAATACATATAGTAATCAATTTGGTAAACATCTGTCGATGTCGCTGCCCCAGCACGCGTCTCTGCCGCTGCACATTATCCCGCTTTGCAATGCACACGTCGTCGATTCCCAGATGTGGCCCGCGATTTCGGGTTCTCATTCTCATTCCCCTTCCTGTTCCCATTCGCCTTCCCCTGGTCTGCTTCTGTTGGCAGGGGAGGGTTGATAACACAACGTACGCCGCACATTTTTCAAAAAAATCTTCTCCATCTCCTCCAGCCTGGCATCCCATTCGAAGATTTCTCAGTTTCCTCTACGGCGTGTCCCATTAACACTTCGCCTAACTACGTAGTAGTTGCCTCCTGTTGCGGCATCCCGAGGGTGGTTTTGGAACTACCAGAAAATACCTTTCGGCTAGAGCACTTCGATTCTAGGTAAACATGTTTAAAGACCCCTCGCCCCGCTCTCCTTTTCTTGTTATGAAATGTTTAATGAGGCCCGACATGTGTGCGAGCGGGGGACTGACTATATACTATGTCCAGCAATAAGTCCCTGCCAGCCAGGAACTTTCAATTAGTTGAATTTATGGCATTGTGCCGTGAAATTATTCCCCTCGAACGGGGAATATGACTTTGGATATTTTCAACAATATTTTCCTCAATTTTATTTTGGTATTTCACGTTAATTAGAAGGAATTGCTTCTGGTGTGGCCAGGACTGTGTGACGACGGGGTAAGCAGTAATTTGTTTAAATGTCAAGGTCTGTGAAAGGAATTATCGTTATCTCGTAGGGGATATATATTTCTAAGGGAACATATTTCACTTGCAGTTTATTTATTTCATAAGGAAAGTATTAATTCCATGGGGTCTATTATAAGATAAGAAGTATATTAACCGTAGAAGAAAATATAATTAAAACGTGTCTTTCAGAAATTCGAATATATTCAAAAGGACTTCTTTGCTGGGACTTCTAAAATAATTTGTAGATTCAGAAGTATTTCTATCACATTTCTTCACCTTTCAAAGTCTCCTTCCTCTGGTATAATGATTACATCTTATTCCTGGGTTTCAATTACCAATCCCCAGACTCGATATCGGCTTACACACTTCGATCCCATTTGGCTTGGTCATAAATCTATGAAACACGCGCCTGCTCAGACCGAATCGCCTTTGCCTGATCTGTCCCAGAGATCGAAGCCAAATACGGAGTGTCCCGGGGTCACGTGGCGCACGAAATACATAAAATGCAACGATGAGGCATGAAAAATTGCAACATCCCGGGCAACGGCAGCAGCAGCAGCAGGGGTTCGGGTCAGTGGGAAAGGAAACCCTTCTCCATCACTGAGTTCTCTGGGTCAGCAGCTGCCTGATTCCCGACGGACCAAAGTTTTAATTAAAACTCTGCAAAAATCATAAATGAGCCGGGCGTTTAAACTGTCAGTTGTGGCTGTCAAAACTGTTTGTCAGTATTTCTCGGGTACCTCCGATGGATGTATATGTATATATCAACCGAATAATTGCCCTGGCCTAATGAATAATGTGCATTCTGACACTTTGGCAGAATTTTCAATTAATTGAGGCCCCAGGCCCTGGGCAATGTGATGCGATGCGATGCTGTTTGTCATACGTCACTCAAATGGCTTTGGCCCAGATAACTTGGACTTGCAACGTCTTCATTCTTCGCTGATTTATGGCCTATTAAATTGCAGTTGGCCCTGCATGCAACGCTTGGCCATTTGTCAGCTCGAGTTACCGAATTCCCACGGACCGAACGTGGCCAATTCGGTGTCACGTGAAAAAGGCCTTTAAAAATTCAAGCAAGCTCTTGCCACATTTCCTGCGGGTGCTAAAAACATGAGCCAAAAACCACAACATAGTTGTGTTGGCCAGGCCTGAAGTCGATGTTGCTGGTGATGTTGCTTGTGCCCACGCAGACGCAGTGAAAACATAAGGCCAGGTCCTCAGTTCCTCTGTCTGGTTCTCTATTTGCTTTGGCCCTTTTGCCCCAACTCCAGGGTACCCGGTATTTATGCTCGCTGCCATTGCATAAAGTCATTTGCATTTCGCGTTAATTTTACATGCAAATAAATGTCGTATTTAAATGCAATTAAAATTGTTTACTCGGCTGCATTCCGCCCAGCGATCCGCATCGCAGGCAGTGTACGTGTACGTGAATGTGGGGAAAGTGGCATGCCTATACATGGAGCTGCTTCTCCTGGGACTTTCCACATCCTTTACCCCATTAAAAAGGAGCACGCTCTGCTGTTAAAATGGGTTCTTTCTTAATTTATGAAGCCGCATAAAGGATAATCCATAGACAGTTGGTGTGGCAGGTTCAGTTGGAGCTTATTTCATCAGTTATTAAGATTGAGATGTCTTTATTTTGAAGTTTAAAAATTTATAAAATCTAAGACAACAATAAAAATAAATTATGGACAAGATAGAGTAAGGGAATAATATCCTTTTATATTCCAAAAAGCCTTGTTGGCAGTATTTCTTATCCTAATAATTTAATAATATTTATTCTTGGCATTAAATGCTCCTTAAATTTTTTTTAAATGTATTAATGATACAGTTTCATATCATTAAGTTGATTTATTATAATTACAAGTCCCTTTTCCACCTGGCTCCTCTCGTATTACCAATTCTATAGCGCTTTCTGTGCTGACTCATTTCGCAAATTGATTCGCATTACCAACATATGTGTGTGAGTCAGGTCCCCGGATCATCGGCGGTGTTTAGATTTCACCTCTTGATGACAAATTCTCTGGCCTCTTTCCAGCGAAATTGATGCAACAAAATATTTATTTAGCAAATTTCCTTACCGACATCACTTCTCAATGAAATGCCATTAAGGCTTGAAAGGATTTCGGTTGCCAAAAAAAGAAAATATATACAACAACTTGTTGCCTTCATTGTTGTTGTTATCTTGTTGTTGCTGTTGATGCTGCTGCTGCTGTGGCATGTGTGAAGCTACGGCACTCGAACAATTTTCGTGGCACAACAAACAAATTTCGTTGTCGTTGTGGAAATACGTGAAATTTTTCCAGCCACTTCACAAATTTGCCAGTTGTTGTTCGCCGGCTTTGTTGTCGAGTGTTGTGTGCGGGTACACTGTGCTACGTAGGTGGCATTGTGGGCAATGCCACCAGATCGGGAGCAGCAGCCACCAGCCCAGAGCCCTTTGCAACCGGAGTATCCGAGCCCACTTGACATTTCAGCAAATTAGTTGCGCCTTGATTTTCGATGCTTGGCTCCAGTTACTCAATTGGCTTTCGAGGATTTTTGTAGAGTGGTTCGAGGGGTGTAGTGGTTGCTTTAACCCAAGGATAACGTATCAATTTAGTGGGAAATAGTAGCTGAAATAGTTAAAACACATGATTAGGAAATAAAAGGAGGTAATATTAAGAGAATATTTAACATTTGAAAGGTATTTGAATAGCAAACGCTAATTGTATGTAAAATACATCAGAAACTTCGATTAAAATCAATATTAATATTAATATTGTGAAAGTTAGAAAAAATTTAAGAATTTTGTTTTGTATTAATTTATAAACCTACTTTTCAAAAGGTATTATATAACATTTTTGCAATTTATTAACCCTACAAATTATTGTATATTTATTTTCTGTGTGTTTTTCATAACTCTCTCTCAAAAATCTCCCTTGCTAAAATATTAATTCAATCCCGCAATCGTTACAGTTTAGTAACCACCTGCATAATCCATGTTTTGACACGCTCCATCGATGCTTTAGCCGCTTGTTTACATTTCCCATCCACAACACTCGATCCCCACTCCGATTCCCTGGCTCAATTAACATGTTTTCTGGCTTTATGGCTGGCGAAAAAAGAAATGCGAAACTGGCAGCAGTTAGCCAGCACTTAACCCGTCGCTGAGACGTCGTCCAAATGGCCACCGCCGCTCCCATAACGCTTAAAGTCACATCTCGGCATCGCCATACCCGGTCCCACCTCCGAGTGGAAGCCAGGCCGGGACCACTTTGTGGGACATTTAGTGCAGAATGCGAGCAGGCAAATTATGGCAGCCATCAATAAGGCAGTTGGAGAGCTGGGGAGCCGGCGAAGTGCACGAGAAATCAGTGTAAATATTAATTTTTAAATGAGGCATCGTTGGGTGGCACCACACGGAACACTATCGGGGGAAAGAAAATAACTAGGGACATAAGAAACACTACAGGGTTAATGTACTTTTGCTGTGAGGAAAGTGCTTGAAAATGGGATTACAGAAAGTATGTATCATTAGGGGAAGTTTTGGGAAGAAAAAAATACCTTTAAAAAATGTTAAGTTGCAAATATTCATTAAATATGGGGCAATCTTTGGTTACCCTAAAATAAGGCCTTATAAGAACCCATATCTCCACTGAACCCTGATATTTCAATAGTCATTGACCGCTCTCGCAAGAAATATCCACGAAAGAATGCCGTCTAATTGGGCCTGAGGCGGTCCACTCCCTTTTTAGCCGCTAATTGATGGACTGCTGACATATTGGGTAAATTTATACAAATTAAATTATTAAGGAGCAGAGCCAATACTCGTCGGGTCGCCCCTTTTCGAGAGCGACATCGGTTTGTCAGGCTGTCAGCATTTTGCCGGCTGCTCCTGCTTCTCTGGCATGCGGCTTGTCACTGCCAGATCGCTTCTGTTCCGCTGGCTTCAGTTCGGTTTGGCTGGGTTTTGTTTGGTTGTTTCGGTTGGGAATCCCCCCAAGCTGGGAATATCTGCGGCAAGGCTGCCGGGGGAAAGGGAGAATTCTGCGGGCCGAAACTTATTTATACTCGCTGCCGGAGGAATCGGGTTGGGGGATATATATCCCACGAGAGTCCGTGTCAAACATGTTTAACAGAGGACTACCGCAACGGGAACAACAACAGCAACAGCAACAGCAGCAGCAGCAGCGGCGGCAATGGCAACAATGCATCCGACAGCAATAACAATAACAAACAAAATGGAAACCAGTTTGGGTTGCCCTGTTGTGACAATCAAAATAAAAATAATAATACCCCGATGTTGAGCAGAACCCAACACAAACATTGCCGAAAAAAGAAGGCACCCAAAATGTTCGCAACTGTCAACTGGCGGAGAACAACGCAAAAAGTTCCAGAGTTTTGTTTTCGTTTCGGGTTTATTTTTGTAGAGACGAGAAATACAGCGATTGGGTTGATAAAAGTATGTGTTTTTTTATGCATATTCCATGCTGGTCTGTGGTTTATATGCATATATTTTAAAGATTAGAAAAGTGGTTTAAGAATTCAGTTTAGATAGGAATATGGTAAATGTATTTTTTAAGCAGAGATAAGGGCCAGATCAAATTTAAATCCTTGTCAAACACTCGCTTTAAGACAAATATAGAAAACATGTAGAAGAGCTTAGGGGTCGCCCTTTTTCCTTTGACATGTGTAATCTGTCATCTCTCTAATAATACTTTTTCTTTGATATATAAGCTCCCCCATTTGCGCATTTTCATGACACTAAATGTCACTAATTTGACATGAACTGTCAGCGCAACTAATGCGAATATGGAGAGTGTCGAAAATTGCATAGAGCCACAGCTCGACAGAGGAACATTCTGTCGCATTAGTTGGCACAAAATAATGGGGAGACCTCTCCCAGTCGCTTGCAAATTGATGCTGAATGCTGAATATAACGAAGTGAAATTAGGAGCAAGAAGTGGGGCTGGGGAATTGGTTCTTAGTTGGTCCCTCAGTGGCCATCCGTATAAGGCATTCCCCAGAAGTGGCGAGCATCCAAATAAGGTCAAAATTGCGAATATGATTTCTGCAGAAGTGAGACCCAGTCCCCCCCCCCCATCTCTACCTCTCTGTCGTTTGCCGACTTAATCCTAATTTATGCGCAAATAATGATGAAGACTGGTTGCCCTTCCGCCGAGAGACTCTTTCTTTCGCCGCCGTCGACGAGATTAAGTGGCTCACAGTTTGCCCAAGCTGCACTCCTCGGCCAGATGCCGTTATGCATTCTGAGTTATCCCGGAGACAATGGGGTTGTCAACCAGCTATAGCGACTTTCTGGATATTGACTTTGGGTCATCGAAAAGTCGGGAAGAAAGGGCTTAGTTCGAGGCGTTCGTAATGAATTGTAAACGCAGACACGTGTGTCGCCTCTTCGGCGAAGGGGATTAACAATCTTGCGAATGTCGAAAGGACGGGGAAGTCTAGAAGTCAGGGTTTACTTTGATGGATCGAAAGTTTCTCAAGGATTCACCCCTGCGTGGTCATGACTTGGGCACTTCCCCTTACCACACTCACTATTCCCGTGTCCCATTCCGCTTGAATGGCTAGACTGCACTGAAAATACTTTTTACAAGACTTGAATATTTTATTCATTATTTCACAACGCAAATTACCAATTTATATATTTTTTTACAAATAAAAACAAATGAGGAATTATTATTCATATTTTTATTTGTAAGTAATACTCCTTTTTCCCAGTGCAGAACTCGTTTTCCGCTTTTAGCAATTGTACAACTGCTGACCAAGCGCTGGCAACGTGTTCCCCTTCACGGTTCTGTTGTTTTAAATTTGTCATGAAAATATTTTGATTGTTGCGCATTCACACCGCTCCCCTTCGAATCCCTCACCTTTTCGCTTGGGTTCTTCGGCGAGTGTTCCAATAATGTTTCACACACCCCCGGGAGTTCGGATCGGAAGGGAGTCTTGTCCCCTCCCGCAACAGATGCCTCCACATGCTCTACATATATGTGGCTATATGTTTGCATGGATGTTTTCCAAATTAGATTCTGCGGTTTTCGAATGTCAGTCGCTCTCTCACTCTCTGTCCGGCCATCAATGAATGCCAGGGTACTTTCCCTCATTTGTTTATTTACTACTCGCTGTGTTTGGTCTTCTCTTCCTTCCTCATTTATTTTTGTTCCTCTCAAATGATATTTGCTCTTAAGTTGCTAATTAATTAGACGGAGTGCAATGGCAGTGGCTCAATAAGCCGTCATCTCGACTTATTTTTAATCGCCAACTTGGCATGCAAGGCAGTCAGGCAGGAAGGAAGGCAGACTTCGCCAACTCGGCAGACGACGACGACGGCGGCGTAGCCCGTAATCCAATTTAAAAAAGCATAGCCGTCAGTCGCTTCCTTTGACTGCCACATAAATCAATGGGATGCGCGCTTAAAATTCATATCTTGTCAGAGTGTAAGTTGTATTTTAAGCTTTTTATCGGGCCCCAAAAGGCGGCTGCAATGCGCCCCGCATTACTCATGCCTCAGAGGACGCGGGTGGTTATGAATGGATAAATGCCACGCAGGGAAATCCGAAGGGGGAACTGAAACTGCCGCCACAAGGTAAGGCACAAGTCAAAATATTGGGCCAGGTGAGAGAAGACCAGCGGAGACTGCATAGGTTTCAATTAGGGTGATTCATGATCAGATATAACTTGAATATAATTTTGTTTATGGATTTTTTTATGGATTTCTCACTTTGGTAATTTGTATTATAGCTTCTTAAGGTTGCTCATATTTGATTGATATTTATTTTTTACTTTCTATGATTTATAAAGGCTTAGCTGGTTAATATTTCTTATTAAAATGATTATATTAATCTTTTATGTAACAAACTTATTCAATATAAATTTTCATCATCATTGGCTACCCTGCTAAGCCGCTGAGTAAGACCTAAAGACACCATAATTTTTGTGGCCAAGTCTTTTGGCCATTTTCGGCTGCACTGGCGCTGCCAAGAAGAGCAATAGCAGGTCCACGTGTTGCATGTGCAACACGGAATGGCTGTAAATAATATTTATGTGCGTTAACGCCGAAAGCCCGTATATGGATCGGAGCTTACAAGTGTCCGGGGGTATCCGCAACACGAGTTACTTGAGCCCGTCTCATATATCCGCGGCTTTATGGCTTAAATGCGTTATAATTCAAGCCCGACTGCCGACTGCTGACTGCTGGCCACCTGTTCGTCGGACATTTGAGTCGTTGTCACGTCCCTGCTCCTCGGCCTCACTTCCACGGCAACATAAATATTGGCCACTAGTAATCCCATCAAGACTTGTGAATTGCTGTTCTCGATGAGCACTCATTTGGAGGAAATCCAACGCATTTTCCGCTCTAACATGTTCAGGCCTTATTGGGCTGAAAAATATTTCACAATCTCTGGTTAACGACTCCTTTGACTCCGATTTGTGCCTTTTGCTTTCTGACTTCTTGTTAATTTTCCGCCAGCAAAACACGCACCTAATGAGCCCCAGGCTGTGCCACGATCCACGCTGCGGAATATAGTTTATTTATAGCAGCGAACTGCGTCGTGGCTGCAGTCTAAATTATGGGCAACATTATAAGGCAGCACTGGACTGCACAATATATATTTCACCAGCAGAATTAAAAATAAAGGGGTTAAAAATCGTATCATATGAAAATATATATTATATACTCGTATAAAATTTTAAATATTAATTAAACTCTTGAAATAATTCTAATATCTTATAAGATCTCTTAAAGTAAGGCCATAATATCCTTAAATCTTTGTAGACCAGTGTAAAATCGTACTTCCACACAGTAGCAGGCAACTTGTTGCAGCGGCGCCAGGCAACATTCTGTTGAATCCACGACCACGTCGTCGCCAGCTAGTCTGCGATTTTAATCTCTCGCTCTTGGCCAGCCTATCCCAGCCCTGCTCCTGTGTTGGCCAAATACAAATTGTGCGAGATGTGAGGTGAGCTGGGCACAGCGTTGTCAACGCTCTTTCACAGCCTTTGGCCTGCTGCCATTTCCCAGAGATCGTATCTGGGCATCTTTATAGTACGAGTCGCAGACTCATTTGGCTTTCATGTGGGGCGATAAGCAAATGGCAACAGTATAAATGTTAAAGCCAAAGGCCTTTAGAAATTGCTTAATTTGTACAAAATTAAAGAAGCAATTTTCAAGCTGAATTGTTGAAGTTCTCAAGGGAGCTCTCCAATTAAATGATTATAATTGAGGGCATGATTGTATTTCTCTTTGCTTGCCTTGATGGAATCTAGTTTGATTTATTAATTAATTTATCTCTTTTTTGTGGCCATTAGGAATTTAAAGAATATATAATAAAAAAGCAAAGATTTATATTATTTTGTAAATGGACTTTTCATTAGCCTCTCAGCTAAAATTAAAGAAAATATATTCTTGAAGACTCTTTAAATATATTTAAAGACACCGAGATAGCTGTAATGGCCTCATAATTTCATAATAATATTCAAGATAGGCATCTGGTTATTACCAGATTTTTCATAGGCAAACTTGGCATGATTCCTGCCTCTCCTTGGCCATTTTAATGTTCACAATTTAATGCACAATTTCATGTGTTTTGCGGTTCGCGTGTCGTGTCCCATTTGGCAGAGTCTTCCTCCGTTTCGGGAGCTGGGAGCTCACTTAAAGCACATTGTTGCGGCGTTTATCATATTAATGTGAGTGACTGCCATCGTTGGCCGGGTCTCTTAACAACTTAATAATTTATTTGGCCCTCCGCCCGCGGAACATGTGTCAGGGCCACGTCAGGAGCTCAGAGGAGGGTTCTTAAATTATTTACACGACTTGCATGCGTGGCGGCTTTAAAGAGGTTGCGTCTGCGGAGCATAAACATGTCATATTATTATTATTTTTTACAGTCTGATAAAAGTTTCGTTCGCTTCGAGTGCTCTTTTTTATGGCGATGCGTCATAAAAAAACAGACAGCAGTGAGCTTCCCGAAAAAGAACAGAAAAAGAGCGTTTTCTAAAGGACAACGAACAGCAACAGGAGCGGGCAGCTTATCAATGCAAAACAGACTCTCGACTCTCCCGTCCGTCCACTTCATATTTGAAATTACGCCCCCACTTTCGCATCCCTAAAAGCCACTTCCCCCAGCCCCCACGCCCATCTGCATTGTGCAGGAAGCGTTGAAGCAACCCTTGAGGGATTAAATTTCAACAGTTTGCCGCCCGCGTTGCGCATTCTTGGCCAGCACTTTGTGATGCTCCTCCTCCTACTCCTGCTCCTGCTCCTGTTCCTTTCCCGGAAAATCCCTTGCCGACTTTCCGGCGCTTAGCCATCTGTGCAACTGTCTATCTGCTCACTTTTCGGCCAAATGGACAGCGCTTAAGTGAGGAGGAGAAGGCATTCGGCTAATGAATGTAATCGTCATAAGCTGCCCTTTTCGATGACGAGCCGGATTCAACTAATTACGAGGTCCTGTCTACAAAATATTTCCCTGTAATTGGACGGCTTTCATTGGGATGCTTTGGGAAGAATTATGAACGCCAGGCAAATGCATTCCCTCTAAACAAGGATTTGCTTGTTTGTCAGTAGGAATTTTGGGCAAAGCTATTGCTGGGAGATCGTCTTTTAAGAAATTTTAAAAACCTTCATGGAAGGAAAAGGTTTTAAAATGAACTTGGTGGGGAATAAGTGGCCGGAAGAATTCTATGTATTAAAAAACCACTTTAATGATTTCCACCGGGCCCTTCTCGCATAACATAACCTAACTTTATCTAGCCTTAATAAAATCGGGAAAGCGAAACAAAACCCTGCTTCTGCCGCTCGGTGGCAAGGATATCCTCGTAGCTATGTGTACCTGCAGCTATTTTGATTTGATAAGCAAACAAAGGCGACAAACAGCAGCAGAAACAGAAAGGAAAACCTTATGCCGTGCCGTGACGGCTGGCAAATAGAATAAAATAATCAGAAAGCAAACGCAGAAAGTGGTAATGAGGATACGCCGTGTCTAACAATGGGAGCTCCCCAAAAGGGGGAAACAGAAACGGAACGGAGCTGCCTGTTTTTCCGTTTGTCTGGAAAAGTGAAAAGCATGTAAATGCCCAAGGCGGGTATTATAGGGGGTAGGGTGTCCAACCCTATCCTCCTCCTCAGATTTCTATATTCCAGAGAGCAGACACTACTTGAGGCAGAGCTAGCTGCTCGACAGCCAGCTGGACAATAATTGTGCGAGGGTGTCCTGCGGGCAACAACCGGCCGGAAAGGGGGGAGAGAAATGGGGAGCTAAGGAGTCGCAGGCAGAGTGTCCTGAACAAGGATGTGCCAAGTGCCAGGGGGCGTCGTCGGCGGCCCGAATGCTAATGAATTGAAATTGTCGGAGGAGCGCGCGCGCGCGGGGCGTATGAGCAATTTAATTGCTGGGCAAATTTTCCACTGATGAAAATTGAATTGTTCATTGGGTGGCGTGGCGTGTCATGTCACTGTCAAGAGCAAATGTTTCCAATGCCGCAACATCAACATCAACATTGTTGTCTCTCACCCCCAAAAAGAAGGAAAACATTCAACAAATGAGGTTTGCAAATGTCGGCAAAATGGCAAAGCTTGCGTGATATTTATTATTTGTAGCCTGCCGTTGTTTAAATGATTTTTCGAGCGATTTATTTGTGGTCGGGTTGTTGGTTGTTTTTTAATGAAACTCACCGTTTTTTCCCTCTGCCCTCGGACACTCTCGACTTTGACGTGTAACTATGAAAAAACGAACGGAAAAATATTATATGGCAAACGCGAGCTGTCACCGCGGGCGTGACTAAAAGTTGCCATAAAAGAAGAAAGCGCAAACCGTAAACTTTTATTACTCCGCACAACACAGTGCACATTCCTGGGCTGTTTTTAATTTTCCCGAGCTGATGTCATTGTCCTGGCGATGGAGATTCATTTTTTCCTATTCTCGTATCACTTTCCAGACGGAGCTCTCGCACAATCTGCAACAATTGTCGGAGAAGGCACGTTCCACGACCGAATTCATCCAGCGCCTCAAAGGCATGAGCGACAAAGTAACGGTAAGTTGGCGGTTGGGGAAGTCCCGGACTCTAAAATCTGGCATCCGTCTTGATGATACTCTGCGTCATCCTCAGGAATCCTGCATGGAGTTCGAGCGGCTGGTACACGCCCAGTGCGAGGCCCTAATCCAGGCCATTCACGACAGACGCGAGTATCTGCTGGAGGCGATTCGCAATGACAAGGACACCAAGATCAGGATACTTAAGGTGGGTTTTTGGGGTTGTATTTCTGTCTTCAAAAATATTCCTAAAATTTCTTTATTCTTAGGACCAGCAGTCGAACTGCACTGGCAAGTTGCAGCAGACCACGGGACTCATACAGTTCTGCATTGAAGCTCTGAAAGAGACTGACAGCGCCGCCTTTCTTCAGGTAAGATTAATGATTTTATATTAAATTAAATAAGATATTAATTAATAAGTTAACTATTTCATTTAAAAGGTGGGCTCCATGCTTATCAATCGAGTGGCCAACACGGACATGACCTGGCACCAGGAGGTCACCAATGCAGCCCCGCGGGTCTCGCCCATCGTGGACCTGACCCTCGATGATGCGGCCTTGGCCCGAGCCATAGATAACTTGAACTTTATACAGATGAAAGGTAAGTCTATAAATAAGTAAGTTTATAAATCAATCATTTAGTTTTAACGCTGATTGTAAAACTAAAAGTTATACTAAGTATTTCGAATAGGAATAGAGAAAATGTAGGAAGTACTTGTAGCAAGATCTAGCGTAAATAAAATATGTTAAATGTAGAACATTTTCGAAGAAACCTAATCAGTCCTTCTACCCAAATTCAATATTATTGTGTCCTAACCACAGGGGCTGAATTATTGTGCCCAACTGTATGTGCTAAGCAAACCCCCCAGATAAATATTGTCACTAATTACGCACAAACACACACATATACGCACACACCTGGCCAAAGGTGTGACTCTGGGCCACCCTGCAAACAAAAACAGAAAACTTAGACATAAACAAGGGGCCCGCACTCTTCCTACCCTTGAAACAATAGCGGAAGGGCCCTCGAATCGAGAGCCATTGAAGAGTTGGGACTGTGAAGGGCTTCAGGAATAGTTTTTGTGGGCGAGGGGTTCCTAAATTTAGAACTGAAATCGCTGGGAATTCGAGAAGCTGACAATTTTGGAGGAGATTTAAAGTGAAAGTGTTGAAATCGGATAGTGTAGCCTCATTGTACGATAATTTATTTAACGATTTAAATAGAATATAAGACAGGACAGAGACCCCTTGCATTTGATATGTCGCTTACATTTTTGTGCTTCTTTCATTCTGATTGTGCCGCTTGTGCTCTCATTTAAATGAATGTCCGCATAAAATATATACAAAACCATCTAAAGCCGTCAAAGATGGAGATGAAAGATGTCCGGCAGGTGAGCAACAACAACTCGAAACCACAAATAAATGCAAGACAAAAATCCAAATAAATTTAATTTAAAAAAAAAGAAACAATTCAAGACACAGAAATTCACAAAACTTTATTTCCATAGTTTGTTTTTCTTTTGTTTCTGGAAATATCTTGGTGCTTTTAACCCCTCACACACTCACTAAAGAACACACACCTACCCACACACGCACTCACACATCGACCTGGCCTTGGTCGGCCATTTTGTTTTCAAGGATTTGGCCATTGCTTTCTGCCTTTGTTTTCCATTCACCCTCTCTCTTCCTCACTTCCGGGCCGCTCACGCCTACGCATAATAATTTTTCATTTTCATTTAAGTCACTAGCAGGGAATAAATAAAATAAAACAAAATGCCCCGAAAAATGCGTCCAAATATTTTCGTTTCTCGCTTCCGGTTCCTGGCGAATGTCAGCAATGCCTTGGCTCGGACTTGCCTCCGTTTTGCCGCATCCTGTCAACCCTGCGGAGGCGGTGGGCGTGGTCGGTCGGTCAGCGATGTCACTTGAAGTGACATAATTTTTTACTTTTTACGCAGCGTTTTTCCCTCGTCCTGTCGCTTTTCATTTTACTCTGTCTTGGCCCCTCACTCTCCGGCCTCCTCATTATTTCATGCTTAAGCTTTCATTTCGCATTTTCCGTTTCCGTTCTTTATATTGTTATTATTTTTTATGTGTAGCCCATGCTCTTTTCTGGTATTTTCGCCAGCAATTGACCCTCTTCAAGGCCCGCTCTGCGGCTTATCCCTTACACTTTTAGCCTGATTGCGCTGAGGCACCTTGATTTCTGTGGCTTCACATCCCTGCGACCCTCCGGGTTTTTGTTTCGGCTTTGACATTTGACAGCTTTTGGCGCCTTTTTAATTTGAGCGAAACGGCGCTGAGTCAAGGGAGCGGAAAGCCCGAAAGTGTCGTCAGTTTTATGTTTATTTTGTGGCATAATTTTAGGCGCTTCACTTCGCTCTCTGCCATTTGTGTTGTGTCATGAATTTTTATTGCCAGGCGTTGGTTTTATGCCTCGATTTTATGGCGAGGCCGTGGCGTCCCCCTTCAGGCAATTAATAAAAAATGAAAGCCCCCAACATTTGATGTCCCTTTGACAGATTCTCTCCTCTTCATCTTTATTTTTTCCAGGGATCATTTGCTGGTTTTCGGGTCTCCATTAACTGAAACTTTTTTTATTGGTTGTGGTTTATGTATTTGGCTTAGTTGTATTGATAGTTTGGCTTACTTTTATTTATTAACCAATCACTCTGCTAACATACACATACTCTCTTCTTGGGTCCTTGATTATTTGTATACACTTTCTTTTGAGTATTTATTTGCTCTTAATTATCACAACTATTGATTTTTTCGCACTAATACCGGTCACACGTTTTCATTTTACTTATGAAACACATTTTTAAATATTTTCTTTATCCTGGAAATAGCTCCCATGACTCCAACTATACTGCCGTCGGATTGTTCAGCGGAAAATAATTCCGTGACTGTGGCGTGGCAGCCACCGAATCATTCCTTTGTGGAGGGTTACGTCCTGGAATTGGACGATGGCAGCGGTGGAGAATTTAGGGTAAGTTTCAACTGAGTACAGGAATGAAAAGTATTCTTTTGATCAGCTTAAAGCCTTAATATTTGTTTGACTACTAAACCACCTTTCTTGTATATAAATAAAGTAATTTTTCTACGTTTTTCTCAGTTTTCTTCTTGAATTCCTTACAAATAACTTAACCCCGTAAATGCCTTAATGAATAGCTCCCTGAATAAAGGAGTTGAGTGGCCCAATCCGACTGCTGATTGGCCCAGTGAATGGCTGTCATCTTCCAATTTATTAACCGAGAACTTTAATTCGATTCCCAACAGGAAGTCTACTGCGGCAAGGAAACAATTTGCACCGTGGACGGGCTGCACTTCAACTCGATGTACAATGCCCGGGTGAAGGCCTTCAATTCCGCCGGAGAAGGTGAATACTCGGAGCTGATTGGACTGCAGACTGCCGAAGGTGAGTCCACCTCTACTAGCTTTTTCAATTAAGCTCCTCCTGCTGCTTGGTTGTGAGCTACTTTTCCAACTGTTTTATAATTTAATCCTTTTCGGTCATGCGCCACCCCATTTCCATTCAGGACTCCTCCTCGCCTGCCTCCCCGCTTCGTGCTTTGCATGTCAAACAGCCATTGACCCCTTTTACGCCTGCCGGGGCCAGGGAGAACGTGAATGGAAAAAGGAGTGGATACGGGGCTGGAATGGGTGTGGGGGAGGGAATGTCTTGTGCAATCCAATTCTCACTTGATTGATGCATGCGCCACCTGACAGCAGCTCCTTTTGCTCCGCCAGGCGAACCGCCGCGTAAAGTTATTTAATTTATAAAATGGCCAGAACGCTTCCTAGACCACTTTACTGCCGGTCTCTGGGTTTCTGTTTCTGTTATTAGTTGGCCGCCATTAATTTGCAACTTTTAATTGATTATTTCGCGGCGGCGCCAAGCGGGGGTTCCCGAACCCGAACCGGAACCGGAACCCGATCCCGATCCCACTGCAAATTTGCCATTTTATAAAGTGTTTACACCGAGCGCGTGTCCCCAAGTAATTAACGGAAAAACCAGTTAACAGTTTATGGCTCGTGACACTGGCGGGCGGTCTGCGCTAATGACTCGGCTCTAACACCTCGCAGACAAGCCGAAGGATCCATGGACAAGGTTCTTGGCGAAACAAAAAGGGTTAGCCGGGGTTCTAATTACTTAGGCCGGCTGAGAAGCAATTCGTGAAGTTATCTTAGGGACTTGAAATGTATATTTTTAATTGTATAATTTTTTGGGAAAATCAAAGCTTAAAAATATCATAACTGAGACAAAAATGCATTTATTTAAACTCAGAATGCAGTTTTGTGCCAGTTTTTATTTGTTTTTTAAATCTGCTTACCAAGTTTACAAATTTAAAACAAATAAATTTTTGCAAATTTTTGACAATTTTAACGATGTTACCCCTTATAAAATTTTGAAAAAATCGAAAAATATTTTTTCTTCTGGACTAGTCTAGATCGACTAGGCTCTTCATGCTGATAAATAATATATATAATTTATAGGGTTGCAAATGACTCCTTCACTGCGTTTTAAGCTTCTGAAAAAATTTAGAATACCCCAGAAAGTTTAAAAATAGGTAAACTATCCTAATAATATTAATATTAACTAGCAGTTTTGCCAAACTCTCCCTAATATATTTTTACACACTCCTTAGAATACATTCCGCAATAAATAAACCCTCTCCTTAGCTAAGATTTAAATTCCCAAGCATAGTTTTAAAATCTCCTAAAAATTCAGTGAGATGCCAAGAGACCAAATACTCGTAAATTAGATCGGATTAGTGCACTCTCCCATATCCCTTTTAATAGACTCTTAATCCCAACTTCAGACAAAATAATTTGGCAAACATTTCCAGTCTCTCTTCCTTTCCTTTTAGTTATCCAATTAAGAAACTGGGAACAGTTTATAACAGCTAATTAAATGCCGGCATCCAGGACTCCTAGGAGTCCATGGTGCTTGGCTCAAATCCCTCATAGTTTTAATCGCAAAGTCATATCCCCGACGTAAACAAAACAATGCCCTGCCGAGGAGTCCGTCCTCCTGGCCCAGATGCTTGCTTTGTGGTTTGTTTGGCCACACAATTGCCTTTGGTGGCCAATAAAACAGGCAACGTCATCGTCGTCAGCAGACCGAGAACTGAAGTCCCGACTATATAAACTATATATATATATAGGGCTGGTCCCAGCTGATTCCAGACTAGCCTCGGCCACTTAATGCGGCCACAACAATAAAAAAGGAAATTTAATAAAGCACTCGACACGACGCCACTCGTTGCCTACTTTGCGGCGCATAACAGCATAAACTATAAGGAAAGGACTCTGACTCGGACTCCAGATTGCACCGGCCACTTGAGCTTTGACAATGGGGAAAACTGCAACCAGTCTGACTTTGTTTTTCTTTCCACTTTTCCCCTCGTTCGAGACACTGCAAGAAGTAAGCTGGATAAGCTGGAATAGGAAAAGATATGGAAGGGATTTTAAAATGGGGTTTATTTGATGAGATTTTGCTGAGGAAGCTATGGCTTAGGGACTTCCCTTACCAAAGTATTTGATGGCTATAAATATACGAATAAATTGAACTTACCAATATATATAAGTGATTTTTATAGTAATTAATTTCCATAATTTTATTAAATATATATCTACCTATATAACTATTTTTCCCACTGTACTCATCAGTTCCATTTCTTTCCCTCATTTCCTTCCATTGCAGTGGCCTGGTTCACGTTTGATCCGGTTCTGAGCGGCGGCGCCGGATCGGGCTTAATCTTTAGCAAAAACAATGCCACCGTTAGCGTCGAGGGCTGGGAGCACCGTGTGGCCCTCGGCTCCGTTGGGTTCTCCCGCGGCGTCCACTACTGGGAGTTCACCATCGACAACTACACTGCGGACACGGATCCGGCCTTCGGAGTGGCACGTATCGATGTGGCCCGCAACAAAATGCTGGGTGAGTGCATCCCCCCCGAGAATCACCTCTAGTTTCCCCACCAGCTCCTCCTCTGGATGTTCCTTACCTCAGCTCAGTGGGTTACTGGTTGCATTGGAAATTCAATTAAAAATTCAGAGCAGGCAGAAGGAGAGAAAAGAAGTTTTGATCGAAAAAAGGGGGAAACCAGTAGTGGAAAATCTGCACAACAAATAGATTCTGGCGTTGACAAAAGATCCAATACGTATGCGGAAAGTTCGCAGCTAATAGATGCGAATTCAGAGGGGAAATTCAGGGGACAGGGAACTGGGAACTGGAAACTTAAAACTTTGCCATTTTGCCGCCTCGCAAGGCGAAGCCAATAAAATCGAGTGCCAAGTAGGGGCGGGGGCGTAACGAAAACTTTTGCCATTTCTTGTTGCATGTGCGTGAGGCGGAAGGCGCGGAGTTTTCGTTACCAGACTGAGACAAACACAAACAAAGGCGGAAAAGAGCACAAAGAGCGGATGGAGCTGAGGCGCCTTGAAGTATGCCGCAGCAAATTGATTGAAAATGTGCGTGGTTGCGTGGGAGGAGGCGCGAGTCGATACTCAGGGCGACTTAGAATGCAGACAAAAGTAATTAAAAGTGCGGCACTTAAACTTAAACTTTGTCAAATGCAAAAGTTTATTCTTGCCACAGAGCATCGCTTGCTCTTATTTTTTATTTATTTCAACTTTTTTTCAGGGGGACTCTCCGTGTATCTTTTTTCACTTAGACAATTTATTCCCCAAGCTGCTCACGCGCCATTTAACACGTGCCCTCCGGCAGCAGGGATCCGAGCAGCGGCGGAAACTACGGAAAACTGAAGTTTTCGAATTAAATTTTCATATGCAAAGCGAGGCAGGTGGCGCCCCCAGCGACTGACATTGACACTAACAGTTGCAGTTTTCCAAGTTGTTTTACGACGACTCTCATGCGTTCTTAACCCACTCCCACTCGCTCCCCTGTCCCCCTGCCGACTGTTGCTTTTGCATTTGTCAGTTATAATTCCGCAGGACTGGTGGAGCAACTGAGACAGGAAAGTGACAAGCTATGGATAGCAAGAGTCCTGGGACCCAACTTGCCGGTTAAACTTTAAAGTTCACAGCTCAGAATCATCAGGGGAAGCTAGTGAAACAGAGAGCAAAGATTGTGATAGGGAAGATTATGAGTAATAGCAATAAATTAAAATAAGGATTTATTGTAATTTAATAGAGATTGAGGATAAAATGTGTACAACTATTTACTATTATTAGTTTAGATAGTTGTAACATGAAAAAGGATTTGCGGATTTGTGTAGATCGATTCCTTTGTTAATTCTGATCAAGAATATATATGATTTATAGGGTCGCTTCGAGCTTCTGACTGAAATTATAATACCCTTGAAGGGTAGAAAGAATTTTTCATTAAAACCACCGAAACTAAATAATTTTTAAAATTTATTTTTCCAAACCTCCTCAGGCAAGGACGAGAAGTCATTCGCCATGTACATCGACCGACAGCGCTCCTGGTTCCAGCACAACTCCGTGCATGAGAGGCGGGTCGAGGGCGGCATAACCACGGGAAGCACCATCGGAGTACTCCTCGATCTGGAGCGGCACACACTGAGCTTCCTGGTCAACGAAATGCCACAGGGATCGGTGGCCTTCAGGGATCTCTACGGGGTCTTCTACCCGGCGGTGAGCATCAACCGCGGCGTCACTCTGACCATGCACACGGCCTTGGATGCGCCCAAGATGGACTACTTCTAGGGCAGGTCGGATGGGATCCGAAATAGCAAATTGTGTAAATAAAGTGAACGAGGGAGAGAGCTTGGCATTTGACGACAGTTATCGGTGTCTATATAGAGCATTACCTTAATACGAACCAACAGTTTACTCAAACAGCTTATATACTATATGTGTGTACGTGTAGTTTCGGGCAAGGTTCGGCGACATATCTCCACTTAATCGTATCTCTACTCGTAGTTCTATAGGTTCACTGTTTGAAAAACGCTGCGCCAAAAGGGAAATAAAATAATTGAAGCATTTAACGTTAACTCTACGTGTAAAATATAATAAAGAAGCTCTGGATGTTTTGCCACACACAGAATAAAGCCAAAAATCTAGCACCGTGCAACCGCAAAATTTAAACTTAAATCGTAAACACCAAAAAACAAATCAAATTTAAACGCAAGCGAATAAAAAACTGAGGTAAAAATCCAATTAGCAATTAGTGTAGCTAAAAATCAGCATCTGTATGTCATAAATACAAATACATATAAACGCATTTGTTTGAGGCTAAAATGGAATCAAAATCAGCGTGTTTTTTCGGGGAGAAGTTTTTTATTTTAAAGACTGACAGCAAGCACTCTTTTTAAGTACGACGAGAAAGAAAAAAAAAACACGTTACAAATTAAGGCTTCAAATTAATCACTAAAAATTCAGAAACCTTTTGCAAAATTAAATATTTAAGAGCACTGCAGAAATTGCATAAAACGAAAACCAATTTAAAGCCAACAGTTTCGCTTATAAAATCAAATATGCATCTGAATATTAATGTTTAATGTACAATTAAGTTCCCTGTAAATATTGATGTATTTTTTAATACCTAAAAACCATCGGCTATTCTAGTTTTTTTCCTATTTAAGGTATAATGCATAACATTAAATTCCACTGTACGTACGGACTATTTATACTTTTCAACTTAAGCCTATCTACAGCGAAAAAACAACAATTAAACTTAATTACCAGTACTATGCATGTTTAATATTTATAATTGTAATAATATACAAACAAACCGAAGATCAAAACGACAAAAAAAAAAACAAAATGTAATTGCATAGGCAACAAGCACACAACCACACACAAGTAAATGAGTTTATTTAAACAAAAAAACGGAAATAAAATAAATATGAAAAGGCGTAATAAAACTAAAAAGCTTTTCTAAGCTTTATTCGGCCGAATATAGATGGGTTTAAGGTAAGCCAATCTGGGGTAAGCCAATCTGGGAGCGAAGAGAAAAAATACTTTTTAATTAGAGCTAAGCTGAGTGCAAAACTAAAAACTTTCCCCAGTTTTCCGCGTTTGCATTAATGGAAAAGCCTCACGCAAGCGGGAGTTCGTTGTGCCAATTTCTGTGCGGATTCCCGTGTTTGTTCTGCTTAAGCGGCAAATGTGTCGCCAACAATGCGGAATTCTGGTTTGTTGTTTTGGCATTCTCATTCACACACAGCACGAACAACCCACAATGCCCCACACACTTTCGCAAATTACACACTTAACTTTGGCGCCGCGTTTGCTTAGAAAGTCGGCATGTGTCAGCGGCAAGAGTCGGGGCAGGACAACAATTGTTTGCTGCTTTTGACAAAAGCATAAATTTTAATGAGCACAGTGCACAGAAAAAACCGCCAAAGAAACTATTGTTGTTTGGGATGCACATTGTTTGGAACTCTATATTTAGAGTCCTGCGAGCGGGAAACGCATCAAAGTGCAATTTGTATATCCGGGTTGCAGTTGGCGAAACTGACAAGGAAAAGCGCTTAGCTGCGGCCCCACTTCCGCCTCCTGTCGAGGGAGACAGGCGACAAGAGATGGCAGGGACAGGACATGGGACCCAGGACGCAGGACATGCAGCAGCTGCTCCTCCATAGCCGTTGTCTGCTTCATAAATCATAAAAAAAGAAAACTTTTGCCGCACGTCGCCGAACAAGAGAATCTCTCAACCGCCGCCTCACATTTTCACATTTTCCCGTGCCCCCTCCGGAAACTTGCCCCCGCAAACTAACCAACAGCTGCTAAGTGTTGAGTAAATGTTTTCGCGCCTCGTTGCGCTCTCAAATTCCCAAAACGTTTCCAGTTGTCGGTGTTGGTGTTGGCTACATGGCGGATGTGGCACGTGATTGCAGCAGTTTTCCCGCACCAGCTCATAAAAAGGGAGAAAAGCTGAGTTTTCAGCAGTTATTGGCAAATATCTTTTATCTTGTTTTACCCCCCAATAAAAAGGCCAAAGTTTGGGTTGAGGATTTTCTGATAATATATTGGAAGGATAACAATATGTTCTCTAATAAACCTTTATTATTTAAATGTGTGTTTAAGTTATTTAAACGAATATAAGATCAATATAAAATCATTCATTATTACTCCTCTCCTAGAGAATCAGTTACTTCCTTCACCTGATCCTCTTGCTCCCCTCCTCCCGGATTACTCTCGGTATGCTCCTCTTTGTTCACCAGCGAAGCCTCTGTGCTCAATTGGGTGACTTCCTCTTCCACCGGCGATCCTGTGGTCACATCCCTGCGACCTTCGGCCGACTCCCAGTACTGCATTACCCCTAGGACCCTTGGCATGACCGTACGCCGGGCACTAATGCCCCAATGCATGTCCATGTGGTTCCACTTCCTATACAAATGGTTCTCCACAACTTTGGGCAGCAGCTTGGCCAACCGCTGAACATCCTCCACTGCCGCGAGGAAGTCATTGCTGCCGTAATACAAGGCCACCGGAGCCGTGATCTTTTCCAGTCGATAGTCCGGCGGAGTGGGTCTTCCATAGAGTCGCTGGTTCTCCTTGGCATCGTAATCGAACTGGCAGAATCGATCTGAGGTCTGCAGCTGGAGATAGTGAAGGGGTTGCTTAACATTACAGCCACCGGGAAAGTGGCCCATCAAGGCCGGAAACATGGTCTGTAAAAAGTTTTAAATTAAGAATGAAAGCCAAAAAAGTTAAAAGCCTCTAACCATATTAAGTTCCTCCTTGTTCTTGCCCACAAGCTGCCAGTAGAAGCGCACACAGGTCTTGAGAACTCCGGCGGACTGCAGACACTGGTTGAGGTAGATCGGCGAGT
>JAEIHY010000610.1:0-10569 GCA_018904565.1 Drosophila tsacasi
CCGAAAAACCAGAGTTGGTGAAATCTCCGCGCTGCAAAAACGTGCCGAAAATGCATTTATGGGCCTCTCGAACAGCGAGCAAAAAATACAAAACAAAAAAATACAAAAAATGCCAGCGAGCAAGGTCATTAAATTGTTGTCTCTTTACACCGTGTTAAGGCCCACTTAAATGCGATGCGTTGTGGCATGTAAAGACTTGAATATTATCACGATCGGGCCTCGATCAATCTTTAAAATAACTCGAATATTACCGAAGGGCAAACACAAAAGGTCACTCCTGATCCTCTCTCAAAAAAAAAAACATAAATATAAATAGTGCCTCATCACCCGGTAACTGCATTACAAGACCATTTTTATGGAGCAATTTCTTCGTGTAATTGAGGAAATGCTGATGTTTTTCGGTTGGTTTAGAAGGAAACAAAACGAAAATTCAACGAACCACACCTTGTGGCGAGTTCATTTCGAAAATTAATGAAAAATCTACAGATGAAGATGGGGAGATACGAGATATCGGGGTGGAATTATGGTTAAATGGGTAACTATGAAATTGTTACAGAAAAAGATTAACCGCAAATGAAGTCACAATTCACAGACGGATGTGAGTGAGATTTTCCGTCCCAAAGATACTAAAGATATGTACTTATGAGTTAAGACTTAAATTAATTGGATCATACAAATTGGAAACGAATTACTGGGACTTTATTGATTATTAAACGCAGCTAACATTTAGATACATTTTAATATTCATTTCCAATTCATCAATGGAGTGTTATTAATTTTACTTTTATTTATATATTATACCTAAATTATAAATCTTAATTATATACTTTTGCTGTCTTGATTTAGATAGTATACAACAAAAAATATAATACTTCATGTCAAAAATATTCTTTTATACAAGTATAAGATATTGATGTTGTAGAACTATTTGTTATTTACTCCAACACTACTCCAACACTTCATCAACACTTAAACACTTGACCCACTAGCTTGGGAGACATGTGAAATAAACTTCGTTTAAGATTATGGGACATAAATCAAATAAAATTAGCACTCCAATCGTTCAGTTCAGCTCAATAGACCCATTCAGTATATAAAGAAGGAAATAATCAAAAACAACTCGGATGTAGATTTTATTTTGGTCGCGAGAACTGGGCCAAAAAGCAAACAACTACTATTGGAGAGACACCTTGGCTAAATTTGAGCATTTCCGTTTTGAAAATCAAGAGCCCAGAATGGGCAAAAGAATTACCTGTAGATTTCACTCGCAGCTTAAATGCCAAGTTTTTCATTTATTTTCGAGTCTTTTTTCTTAATTTTTTTTTTTCAACCACAATCAATGTTGGCCAAGTAGTGTTGGTAGTTGGAAAACTTGTAGAATGCACGACGGCTTTTCAAAAAGTGCTCAATGCTATATCAATAGCACCAACACCAACACCAGCACCAGCGACACCACAACAACCACCAGCAACCGGTGGCAAGCACTACAACAACAACAATAATAATAACAACAACAAGACCAGCGTACACCTGTCTAAGCCAAAAACAAAGGCAGAAAAATGAAGTCGACAGCAGCATCGGCAGCAACAAGAATAACAACAACACTTTGGCCAGGGCCGCGAAGTTGACGCTGCGCCCAAAAACCCAACAACTTTTAATTTCAACACATTCCAGCACAAGAGACTCCACGATCAAGACAGCGCCGCACAGTGGGCACAGGTTGATGGTTGATTCGTTATTTAATACGAGCTCTGGCTGATAAGATATATATATTTGTGCTGTGGAAGATGCAAAAAAAAAAATTGTTTATATATTACTTTACTTGACTTCCTGTTTGGAAGAATATTATTTAACATCACAGAATCCCGAATTTTTTTTTAAGTTATACCGGTATTAAAACATAAATATTTGCTGATATAAAATTGAATTTATGATTTTTAACGATTATTAAATTATTCAATTCATAAAATAAAAGTATATATCTTATTATTATTATTAAACAATATATATAATTATAATAAATTTATATATACCTACTCATATAAAGAACGAAAAAATAGACTGATAATATTACGAGCATTATAAAAAATTATATGGTTAGTTTTTATAATTATTATCGCCGGATGAATTGGCTTATTGCTGTATGAGGATTTAAATATAAATATAGGGATATAATTGTATGCAAATATAAAAAATCTATGAGATAAATACTATTGGACCTCTTGATAGGAAAAATGTGATATCAACATCAAGAAAGGAGTCTACCTTGGGCAAACCGAAGTTTGTATACCCTGGCAGCTTGCAATTGGATCATAAAAATCGATTATACCTTTGCCAAAAATGCATTTATATAAATTCATTCATTAATGCATTATTATTTATCAGGCTAATAAATGTGCATATTGAATTTTTAATTTGTAAAAATTGAAATTGGTCTTAAGTGTTTAACAATTTTATGAATTGTTAAATTTTGATACAATTTTTTCTGCCTGATATGGCTAAATCGACCCAGCTGTTGATGCTGATCAAGATGTTATATGTAATTTATAGGGTCGAAAATGTTTTGTAACTGGATTGTTGTTAACTAAAATTATAGTACCCTTCAAGGGTATACACATATTGCAATATGTTATTAAAAATACATAAATGTGGTTTATAAAACAAAAAGATTAAATTATTTTAAAATATAGCATTTAAAATAAAAATATCGATATTTTTTAAACAATATCATTTTATTTAATACCACATTTAAAAAATTTGTTGTTGCCCTATTTTTATCAATAAATTTGTTTGTTAAAGTTAATATTAATAAATCTTTACAACTATGTAAAGCATATACTGACATGTATATATATATCAAACAGAAGATATATTTAGTACAAATAGGTATATTGCAACGTTAAATTAAGGTTTTTACTTTAAGCATAATTTTAGGTTTAGTGCAACATACTATGGTTGATACTCAACATGTTTTTGGAACTTTTACCTAGAAACATTTTGCTAGCAATATTGGTTAAGCAACATTTTCCTAGCAATATTTGTTAAGCTACATTTTCCTAGCAATATTGGCTAAGCAACATTTGCTGGACAATACTTTTTAAGTAACATTTGCCTAGCAACATTTTTTAAGGAACATTTTCCAAGCAACATTTGCTGGGCAATATTTTTCAATATTTTGAGCAGTTCTCTATGTTACATTTTATTGATTAGAACTTTAAAGGGACAATGGGATTAACCAAATTTAACCTTATATGTAAAATAATTATGTTGTTGCTGGATCAGTTTTTGTACCTTTTCAATATTTAATATTTATATAAATTTTCCCCCAGGAATAGTAACCCCTTTTCCCCCTAACCAGCCACACTGTGCACAATATCGCAGTAGGTACGCTACTTATGTACGTACGCGCGACTTGACTTTCTTTGCCGCGCGACGGCCTAAACCGAAAAAACAAGTTCGGGCTCGGCTGCGCTCGGCTCGGCCTGGCCAGGTTGGGTTGTTGGTAGTTGGTACCTGGTAGCTGCTAGCTGGTTGTTGCTGTTTGCTGGTGGGTTTCAGGCCAAAGCCACTCTGCGGGGGGATCGGGCCAAGGGGATCGGGGGGTGCTGCTGCTCGAGCCGCGACTCGGCGGAGCGTTTTCTGATTTCGGAGGCACTGAGCCAAGTCAGTCGATGGCTGGCGGTCGAAGCGTTGAGTTGAGACGTCTCTCTGTCTGCGGCTATAAACGCGCGTGAAACGCGAGAAAAACCGAGCGAAGCGGAGCACTGACTCTTTTTTTTCCACAACAATACAGAGAGGTGTGTGTGTGTGCGTTGTTGAAGTGTGTGTTAGCCGACTCTCTTGGCCATTACCGTTAATCAAATAAGTTTTTTTTTAGAAATTTAAACGCTCCGCTGGCAAGTGTCTGTGTGTATCTGTGTGAGCTTTAAACGGTTCATTGATCGAGTTCAGCTCGGAAATGGAGCAAGAGCGGAGAAAGAATACGCAGAAGAGAAAGAAAGAAGAAAGAAGAGAGAGGAAAGAGGATAGAGGGAGAGAAAGAAGGAAGCAAGCAAGCGGGCAAATAAACAAATAAACAGTGCAAGTGCCAAAGTGCGACCCGGTGTGTGTGTGTGTATGTGTGTTACCAATTCTCATCTGAAAATCAGCAGAAAATGCGCTTAACCCATTTTCTAAGCGGACGAAAAAAAAACAAAGGCAAAAGGTGGCCCACAGAGACACGAATCCAATAAATGGCCAAAAAAGGCGGCCCACAGCAAACAAAACACGGCTAAAACAAAGCCCGAAGAACAACGCATTTTACATTTGACTTTACTTGTGATGAACTTTTGAATCGATAAGATATTGTATCTCGTTTTGTTGGTATAAAGTTGAATAAATCTTAAAGAAATCGTGGGTTTTGAAGAGTTACCTAGCGAGCTGGATTGCCCCAGAAGTCTTTAAATATTTATAAATCTAGTCAGTAGAATTTTTTGGCATTAAATCTTATCTTTAAATATCTTAAAATATTTATAAATCGTGTCAGAAGAATATATAAAATCCATCTTGGGCATTTCATCTTATCTTTAAATATTTATAAATCTTGTCAAATATTTAAATATTTATAAATCTTGTCAGATAGATAAATAACACTCAACTTGAGCATTTAATATATAATAATATATCTATTTATATTAATTTATAAATTATATGCATGCAGGATTAATAAAATTAAATACATTTTTTACTTGTAAAAGGCAAGCGTTGGTTCACTAATTACTCTTGATTTTTTAACACATGACAAAAAATATTAATGGCTGAATATAAATAATTAAAGTGATGTTTTGCCTGGTTTTAAATTTAAAAGATTGAATCATTTTTCATTAAATGTATTCAAAAATGATTCAAAATATTATATGTAATTGCAAAGATATATCCCAAAGTAACAAAGCTTAGCTCTTCTATCCAGGAATAATTTTAGGAATATAAAGGAATATTTTAGAATATTATAACTATACTCTACTAAAACATAATTCCCGAGTTCAAGTCACTATGTTATTTAAACTCAAAATATTGAATCAATTTAAACTAAGATTACCCAGAACTTAGGCAAAAGAATATAAAACAAATGTAGTACACTAAAAATCAGTATATTTCGTTTAATATCTCTCTGAAAATTCCCTGTCCAATAAGACTTTAAATGCCAATAAAAAAAAGTAATCATACTCCCATATTTACTTGATTATTCTCATAGACATACTGAGTAAATTACATATATACAAATTTCATGGAAATCCCTTTAAAATTCGATCGATTCGAATTATCAAAGTTAATCGTTATTTAACGTCATTTATTTATAAACAAAATAACTCCCATTTAATCCCCGAGTAAACTTTACAAGTATAAATATAAATACATTTAAGCGCCCGAGTAAGCTTTACAAGTATAAACATAAATACAAGTAATAAACATAAACATTGCCAAGTATAAACATAAAACATAAACATTTCCGTGTTAAGAAACAATTTGTTTTTCTAACCATTTTATTTTTTTTTTTATCTTTATTACGATCAGCCATATGAAAACGATACAAAGTTGGGCTCGTGTTTTTAGCAGACAGTTGATTCTACAGATCAGATCGTTCAGATATGCACAGATGAGACACCATCCAACCCATAGACAGAGACTGAAAGACAGACACACAATCCGGCATAACAAAAGATCTCTTTGCAAATTGTTTATTTGCTGCTTGGCTGACCAGCAAACGGATTGTTTATGCTAATATCTTCAACTATAGTATACTATACTATATGCTGTACGAACACATCTCCGCCCGACATGGCTCTTTCATCACATTCACATAAAATGGAAAAATGGAAATGGAAATCTTTGCTGCTGGTCTGGGATTTTCTTTCGGCTTCTGGGAGTTCCTAGTTTCTGGTTTTTTCCTTTTGCATATTTTTACTAATTTTAGAATGGAGGGTTTTGTTCAGGAAAGTTTGGAATATATTTAGGGGGCTTAACTTTGAAAGAAAAATAACCTGTTTAAGTTGTCTTTTGACAATTTGTTGAAGAATATTCATGGATATACAAATCTCTTGTTAAATCTCTTGAATAATCGAAAAAATAAATATTCAGTTTCTACAATAAAGAATGAAGTACAAAATGATGACTTAACTTTTGCCAAGCTATTCATTATTTTTTCTTTATATATTTAAAAACAAGTTTCACCTAACGACACTAACTAAAACCCATGACTTCCACTATTAATTACAAATTTTGTTACCTGAAATTAATTAAAATTTAACTGCTTTCTCGAATTGGTTATTTCCATTCAATAATTAATTTTAAATACCTCTTCAAATTATTCTCCAAAAGATTAAAGCCACGCTTTATAATTCCTTATGATTTATTTTAAAATTTATTTTCATTGGAAGAGGAATGCCATGCCCAGAGTCACGTACTGCCAAATGTTTTTATAGCGCTTCTTTTGCCAATTCTTAATCGCATTCTTGAGAACCAGCTGTGCTTTTCGCATTCTGTCAGGTTCGGTTCGATTCGGGTTGGCTTTTTTGTTATTATTATTCAGACTCGCCGTCTTGGCTCAAATATATTTAGATCCGTTTTGAGGTTAACAATATCGCTGGTTGGCAGTAAACACCTACATGCAGCAGCGCATACATTTGTGACTTTTTTCGTGTCGTATGCAAATTGGTTCGGCACACACTCTATAGCTTTGATAAATACCTATATATCTGTATACACATCTATCTGACTCCTCTCGGGGCTTTGGCTGTTGTTCGGTTGAATGCATAACTGAAAAAACAAGATTCTTTTGGCCGCGTTGAACAACAAGTCTCGCAAGATCATCGATTATAAGCGTTATTAGGGGGAATCTCATACGCAGATTGAGATACACAGAGAAACTAAAGTTGAAACGAATGTTAAGAAATATTTTGATATATTTAAAGAACTTGTATTATTGCATAAATATATTATTACATGTTATTAGAATTTTTTGTTGCCTTTTTTGCGACTCTTTGAATTCAAAGCAATAAAAATCATTTCGGGGACATATTAAAAAGAGCACGTTTTGTTGTTACTTTTAAATTAAATGAATCCAAGAAATATATTAAATCAATGATTTACTTAACGTTAATTTAAAATGTGCCAAATTGTATATTGCTAAATTAATATATAAATTATATAAATACATTATTTAGTTTAATTCTTATTTATTTACGATGATATTATATCATAATAATTCCTTAAAACAAATTGAAATATTAAATATGGTTTAACTTGTATAAATAATAAAATAATAAAGGTTTTATTTTAAATTTTGTGTACCTTAACCTAGTATAAACTCTGAACAAAGCCGTAATTTTATTTATAATAAATTCTTCATCAAATAGAAATGCGATACAATAATTAATCATTTTAATAGACTGACTCCTTTGACACCCCAACCTGAAGATATATTTGATAAGAGTCACAGATTTTCTTAGCTAAATGATAAATCTTAATTTATTTGCATTTTTTTCTGTGCTTTTATAAATGGCTTCTAGCACCTGTGTGACGGGTTAATACCGTTTGCTGGTTTGGCCGGTTCGATTTTGGTCGGTTTTTTGGCCCCAGTTTTGATTCGTAAGCTCCACGCTCCACGGCTCATTTCGTTTCTCGTTTCTCGGTTCACGTTTCCTCGTTTTCTCACTCACAGAATTATGACACATGACGAGAGGAGGAGATTGCATTTTGGAATCCATCTGGTTTTCCGTTAGTGGCCGGCTCTCGAGGAACAGTTGCCTCCGCAATCGATTTGCATTCCAGTTTATTGTCCATCAGCTATTATTATTTTTTGTTTGTCGCCGAAGCACTTCCTCTTTGACATTAAGCGGTGATTCATTAATCAAAAAACCCGAAATGACGATAAATATCTTTTCTCCATTTACGTGGGCCTTCAAGTCTCTTCTAATGGGATTATGTTATGTTTTGTGGCAGTCTTCAGATTGAAGATCAAACTTTGGTGGAGTTTTACTGTTAAGTCTGTGAAAAATGTAGAAAAGAATGGGGAAAGAATCAAGCTGTATTATTTTATTTATTCTACTATTTATTACCGTCTGTCTTTGAAATATTTCAAACTAATTAATATTTATGTTCAGTTATTCTTAAAGCTTTTAATTACCCTTAGCAACTGTCCCCAAAAAAACCTTATTTCATTACACAATTTAAAGTAAATGTCCATTATTTTTACAGAGGCAATTCACTCTTTAATTTGTGGCAAAACATGTTTTAATTATTAACTTTTAACTGAGCCAGCGAAACAGATTTTCAAGCTTATGTAAATATTGTGATTTATCTTTTTTCCTTGACTCCGTTCTCAATTATGTGAACCACAACGTATCAATGTGTGTTATTAATATTAATGAGGATTAGTTCTATACAAATTGAGTGTCTTATGGCGATAATCACAGGGACGTGCTGCGAGATACAAAGAGAAAAATGACAAAGCTAGCGTTAAAAAAAATTATAATTATATTTAAAATCAAATGTTAGAAAAAGAAGAAACAGAAAAATTTAAGAGAATATCATATTTATGTGGGCATTATTTTCTACAACAACTATTGAAACAGAAATTAAGAAACATTCTAATGACTTCTTTGTTTTTAATTTTAAATATTTTAACACAGTTACTACTACTTTTTTATTTTATGATCAATTATTTATTATAAATTGTATTATTATTGTATTCAAGCTTTGTTATTATTTGATTAATTAAATAATAAGTTTAATGAGTTAATACTAACTAAATACCCCAAATTTATGTTCCTTGCAGATGCTCGCCCCGCCAATGTGCATTTAAATCCAGCCATTAACGTAAAATAGCATTTTACGAACCCAGTGTAGTAACACGCATTTTCTCTCCGTGTGCACCGTGTGCCAAGCCTAGTCGCACATTCCGGCCCCAAGATGGCGCTGCGCCTGCGCCGCGACGTGCAGAAGGCCTCGTACTATGTGTGGTTCCTGGGCGCCGAGGAGGCCAAGGGTCTGAGGGGCGCCCGCGTGATCAACTCGGTGCTGCCGTACCTGGTGGACCGGTCACGCGGCCAGGAGCCCCTGAAGGTGACCCTCCAGGTGTCCCACAAGGGCATCAAGATCGTCCAGGGGGCGTCGAAGCATTTGATTCCACACAGTGCCATAACCAGCTCCGTGCAGACGGACGACATCGTCGCCTGCGTCCTGCTGCTCTACAATCCGGCCACCAAGTGTCCGCTCCACGTCCATGCCTACCGCTGCGACTCCGAGTCGACGGCGGAGGCCCTGCACCTTCAGCTGCAGATCCTCATCAATCGTCCGGACAACCAGAAGCGATTCGAGGAGCTAGAGACCAGGTAAGCGGGCTTAATTTGTTTAAAATTTATATAAATTGCTTAAGTTTGTGCCTGCTTTTCTGGCTAAATATGTTACTTATTTCTGCGAGTGCCTTTCGGGGTCTGGCTTATGCAACTTTTAATTAATTGCCCCGCCGACTTGGCCAGCGAGCAGGAAGCTGTTGCAAATGCAGATGCAGATGCTGATGCTGATGCAGGGGCAGCGGGACCACTTAGTCACTCCATTAGACACACTCACCGGGGCTCACATATAGCTCCGACTTGACGAGCGATCGTGATAATCGCTCGGGCACTAGCACTGCATGATCATGATGATGATCATAATGATGATCATGATGATGGGGATGGGAACGGGATCGGGCGAGGCTCCAGCAGCGAGGAGTGTAGGTCTCCCAGTGGCCCAAAGTAATTGCAATCGCAATTTCTACTTCCCACGAACTGGGAGCCAGCCAAGTGATCTCCTGCACCCACATCCCCAACCGACATTCGAATCGAAATATTTTAAATGCCTTCTCGAGCACGCTCAATGGCTTCGCGGAAATTCTGTTTTCAAAGTTGCCGCCGACTCTTGCTATCGATAAACGGTGAACGATGAAAGGGGGGTGGAGAGAGAGAGGACAAAAATTAGTTTTATGTTAAAAAAAAAACATTCCTCATATGGTTCTTTAAAAAAAAAAAAAAACAAATAAATAAATAAAATAAACATCAATGCATCAATATTTCGTGTTATCTATATATATTTCGTGTTATTATAATATACGGGTATTATAATTTAGTCAGAAGTTTGCAACGCAGTGAAGCAGTAAAGTATTTACTTATATTCTTGATGAGCATCAAAAGCCGATTCGATCTAGCCATGTCCGTCCGTCCGTTTCTGCACAAACTAGTTCCTCAGTTTTGGAGCTATCTTCTATATGCTAAAAAGATTTCATTTTTGAACATTTTAGTGGGAATTATAACGCCTTTTTTAATTATGAAAAAATTGGCCATAAATTAAAATGATAGATTTCGACTTTTGATTGTTAGTTAATAAAGATTTTAATGACGGATCGGAATATATATATGGGCAATTCTCAGATTTCGCATGCGACATTTGTACGCATTCCAACTAAAAAAAACAAGTCCAAGACTTAATTTAAATTTTAAGAAATTTGAAACTTATAGCTCTTGGTTAGCACTATAATTGGTGTTAAGGTCG